>VZTO01026575.1:70540-102097 GCA_013400615.1 Syrrhaptes paradoxus
TTCTTTCCACATTTGCAGACAGCAGTCTTCGTAGCACTGCAGAGAACTCTGAGTGCTGTAGTGGTTTCAGGCTATCTTTGCAATCCTGTTCTAATTTAATAAGATTAATGACAGAAAATTAGTCAAGACAAGCGTTTGCCTGTTTCGTTTACCCTGCTGTAGTTCAAATTATAGGTGGGAAGTGTTTCCCCCAAGTACTACTTAATTAGTAATAAGTAGAAGGGAAAGTAAAAGAAAAAAGTGTAATCCTTAGAGGGGGGAAATATTTGTAGCTCTGAGGCTTTCCTGTTAGTACAAAAGACTGAATTTGAATGATTCAGAGGACTGTATAAATATGATTTGAAATTTCTCCCTTGAAAAAGAAATGTTAGAAGAAAAAAAAACCACACAAGGTAGATAAACCTCTGTGTACACTTTACAGGCAATTTCAGAGAGAGAATCAGTCTTACTGCAGCTGTACATTTTGTTCGTTACAAAACTGTAGTAAAACTTCTCTCTCTCTTATTTTGGCTAGAAGATACAGTCCTGACATGTGCTAATGACTGGCTATGATAAAGTATTATGTTATCTTTTTGGAAAGACTTTTTAGGCTGTCCTGGATTTTCAGCTGTATAAGTTAATGTGAATTGTTAGGAAGGCAAAAAACGTAAAGAAGTAAAATAAATACTTTCAGTTGGTTCATAGGGCAGCCAGGATAGCTTTCCTTCCTGTTCTCTACTGCAATGTCAAGATGTGACAGCTAAGACTTTGTTACGTTTGCAACTTTCCCTGCCAAAGCACAAAGTAGGGATGGTTAAGAGCCCCTGCATACGTGCCCTGTGTTCTCAGATGTGCTACGAGTTCTGCCAACTGCCGCTTGCCACAACATCCCTCCTGGCCATTTACTCATCATTCCATCAATTCCGAAAGGCGCATTGTACAGCGATACTGGGAAGCTGTGCCATCACTTACAGCAGTGGAAAAGGCTGCTGGAAATTTCCCAGATAAGCTTTTCAGATTGTAAAATTTCATCACACCTGTAACCCAGCAAAAAACTAACCCCAACAACCAAACAACTCAATGAAACTTTAAAGGGTATAGGAAGAAAGCAGCTGTCATCGTAGGAACTCATTTAGCAATTGTACTCTGCTGCTGTGGTTCTTAGGTGCCTCATAAATTGTAAAGAAACAGATCAATGGGACCCACCAGTGGGGTCCCACAATGCTAAAAGGGAGGATTTTGCTGCCAGGCTACTCCCTGAAGAAGATATATTCAAACTGGAGGAGGGTGGGAGTAGAAAGCCCTTGGGGGTTTCAAAGAATGTGAGAGGTTACCAACCGCCCAGCCAAGAAGCCAGAGAGGGTAGGGAGAGAGCGTGTGTGTGCTGCGAGAGCATGGGCCGGGCTGACACCTAGAAAAATTATAGAGGTTCTTAACAAAACTTTCCAAATCCTGAAAAATATTTCCCATCTAGTGCAATTTGAAAGATGATGGCTACGGGATGAGTAGTGGGTCTGTTGCGACACTGCCCTCACTCTGGGAGTAGAGGGAAAGAATGGCTGGTTTGTTTGGCTAAACTATATATAAAATGATGAGAATTACATCATCGCCAAAATGATCGGCAACAAACTTATCATTAACACTTAAAATGTCACCTCATTCCCCATATGCACAGCTATTTTTATATCATCTGTAAATGGCTTAAGGAGTTAATAATTTATTCACAGTGAAGAAAAATTTCAGAAGAGTCACAGGGATCAGCAGCCCAAGCCCCATTTCTAAAGCAATTTAGGTTTCTAAGAATTCAGGTTGCTAGATGTCATGTGGACTCTTATACAATTTTTGAGAATTATTTTTACTGATTAGTAAAAAAATGCAACTATGCCTTTGTACAAACAAAATACCTGCCCTAACCCATCACTTGGAGTACGGCTGTAAAGTTTCCCTGAGAGAGAAACTTGCCACTGATGGATTCAATCCAAACACTGACTGCAGGAATCACCAACACAAATGATATGCAGTCTGCCATATGGAGCCATACGTTGAGCAAAAAATTAAACAAATGAGATACAAAAATCTGTGTGTTAGGACCAACTAAATCTAAAGCAAGCCTTTAACATCGTCTCTATAACAAAAGCTATTCATTAGAGTACTTTCAATTTTATTTGTGTAATTGTTGCTCTCTTTAGGTTTTCTCCTAAAGGTTTAATTTGCTTTCTGAAAAATGCAGGCTGATTTGTCAGTCTTGGGAAATACTGAGACTTCTTAGGCCAGCATCAAAGCAGGGAGTTTAATTTTAAACAAATGGATAAATGTATTGACATGAAAGAAACAGTGATGTTGAGAATATGTGCAAATAAAGACAGTCAGCTAGGTACTGACCAATACATTTCAGTTTCTAATTTTAGATAATAAAGATCTTTAAAAAAGTTGCTCATTTACTATGCACTCTTGCCTTTGCAAACAACACTAGACAGGGACAAACTAGTTCTCAAAATCACAAGAATTCTTACCCATATGGAGAAACAGAACCCACAGCATATTCGTATCAACACTTACTAGGGAGAATTAGCTTGTAAACACAAGAAGCAAAAGTAGAGAAAAGAGGAAAAAATACGAAAGAGAAAGCAATTACTAGAACTCCTGCTACCTCCCCTTTACCCTATCAAATCTCACTATCGTTAATGCATAAGGGACAATGTGTGATCATACAGGGACATCTTGTTATCAAGAGATGCCAAAAATATGGAGAGAAACTTATTCCCAAAATTGAGCTTTTGGGATAGAAATTCTATTTATATAGTCTCTTTCTACCCCATTAGAATTTTTTTCTGAGAGTTGATTCCAGAAATTGAAACCAGACTAAAAGCTCATTGAGAAGAAAATGTTATTACCTCCGCAGCCACCCACTGGCTGTTCAAATAATATTGTATATATCTGTGCACTTCTGCATATTTATTGAATTTGTCAAGTTTTTGTTCCCAAGTAAAACTTATTGGCCCTGTCAAAAGTTCACCAGCTGCACAAGTGACTTTGATGGCCTGAGGAACAGCCCTGGCGCTAGCGTCATGGAAGAGCCTGTGGCTTTCCTCTCCCTTTTCCAGCTGAGATCGGTATGTTGATGCATGGGGCCCAGAGAAGATACAGAAGGAGGGAAATTGAAAAAATAATAAACAATAAAAATATAAATTACAGAAAGCGCTCACCAAGCCATCCTGGTTTTATTATATGGCCTTGAGAAGGAATTTTGTATTTTCAACCAAACTATGTGGAATATGCATTGTAAACATTCTGCACCCACTGCTCAACATTTTTATGGCTTGGTAGGAGAAAGGCTAATAGGAATGTGGATGGGGTTGCTACACGGCTGATGGGCTGTCACGCGGAAAGAACAGGGTTGGCAGGTGTCACCTCTTGAGATTGCAGAGGACGGGAGCAGGACTGCAGGGATCTGGGGGCACAAAACAAAGAACTGGGCAGAAAAACCCCTTTTGCAGCAGGGTGATGAATGGCACCTTGGTACCAGCATCTTTGGAGGGACATCTGTCTCCCAAGGTGGGGAGTGAATGGAAGAACAGAGAATGAAGACGTAGAATTAAAAGTTCAGAAGATGTACCCACCTACATTTTTTTTTCTTACGATCTAGAGGGCAACACTAGACATATCTGCTGTGTCAGACATTCATGCCCAGGAGGTCTCACACATTACAGAATCAGAAAGTGAGGGGGAAAAAAAGAAGAATGCAGAGAAACAATACTCTGTAACACAGCAAACGGAACAGGGGAGAAATGTTCAACCTGTGGCTGCTATCGTATTTTCATACTTACACAATGGTTTTCCCGATGTGCTTAAATGACTTCTCCACAAATTCACGGACACTATGGACCTCCCCAGTGGCTATGACAAAGTCCTCGGGCTCATCCGTTTGCAACATCAGCCACATAGCCTGCGGAAAGACAAACAAAGTCGGATTCAGTGCATGTTTAAGTGGCCTCATACACACACACATATAGCCCAAGCTGGGGTAATTGGCACTTTCCTAACATGGTGGCTATTAACCAGTTCAGTGCAACTCTGAAAAGAGTTCAATTATTTCTTATTATGGAAAATAATGTTGTATTTGATTTTCAATTTGTTTCACAGCAGGGGTTTCTGCTTGGGAGACTTTAATGTGTTTTCTTTTGAACACAGAGACTTAGTTTAGTGCTCAAGAGCATGCATTCACTTGTTTAAAGCACTGCAAGAATTGACATAGATATGGGGAAAGGAATACAATTTTGTAATGTTTCAGTCCACAGTGGTGTTGTCTGTCTTTTATAGAAAATGTGTCAAACACATTGAATCATGAAAATATGGCTCCTTTTGGCTCTTTCTTCTGTCATGCTTGTTTTGTCTAAGTTGAGATTTTAATTAAGAGTAGATAATTGAAAAGGTAACTAAGAATAGTCAGCAGCGTATTTGACCAAATTAATCTGATTTTCCTGTTGAATATGTGCTGAATGTTACCTACTAAAGCATCATAGCAAAAACCTTTTCTTTTGACACAGGAAGACAGAAAACACTAGTAAAAAAGTGATACAACCATTAACATCTCTTTCAGAGAACTGTGTGCGCAGCAGCAAAAATCACAATAGCTTTGAAGAAAACCTTAATGGAATTGTCAACATATTTGCATTTCAGGGGAGCAGGTTTACTTCCCACACCAATGTCCTTCAGAGGGTCCCCTCCCACAAACAAGTAATGATGGATGAGCACTGTCCCAGAGGGCTGGCCAGATAAATCAGCATGAAAGCGGGAAAGCAGATGGAATAAAGAGGCATGCAAAGACACGTGTGACTTGTCTGTGGTATCATGGCAGGTACATTTCAGTTTTCTGATGTGCAAGCCACTTCCCTAGCAACTGGGCTATTCAACTGCCTAGGAGCTGTAGGCAGACAAAATAATTATGACTTTAGATCAATCAAAATGATGTAAACACTTCATTTCCTTTGGTTAGGAAAAGGGAATACCTGTATGGCATGATCCTCATTTAATAAATAACCAGAAAAGGAAAACAAAATAATTCAGCTTTCTCTCCATATGGTAAAAAGGACTGTCATCTTCTCACAGCGTAATCCGCAACGCTATTTGCACTGACCTCTTCACATCAGCTTTAAAGAAAACAACTTTAGTAAGTCCCTTGATGGTAGTGGATACTCTGCAAATCAGAGTAATAAAAGCTTTGGGACAGCTCAGTTTCTCTTGGTAAATACCACCTGAAATATTCATTCCCTTCACCCCCCCCCCAATTCTTAATAAATCAGTGTCCAGCACAGCAAGGAGATACATTCCACTTAGATGGTTCTATTTGCAAGTCATTTTCCTTTCCAGATATTATTTTATACATCTTCCAAAGTTTTGACAAGATTTTATTAACATGTTCCTTTTGAACTTTTTTGCTTCTTGAATGTGCATGGAAGGCTGGGCTTTGGGCAACTGCTATGTAAGTCCTTGACATTAATTGTGCTTTAGGGATGTGACCTGCTGGGCAGGACAATGGCAGCAACTTTATTTTTCCTTTCCAGGATTGAACATCTTAGCCAATGACGCAGAAATAGCCGACCGGCTGATGAAACTCCTCTTGTGGGGAGGAGATGCCTCAACTTGTATCTCTCATATGAGCTTTCTGGGAACTTTGAGGTTTCCCTGCTGATTTGAGAGGTCACTGTAAATCACCAGCTCCTGTTTCTTCATGACTGGAGAAGCTTGCAGGATTCACAGCAGTAGCAGCTTCACAGAAAGATAAAGGAATATCTAAAATAAGTAATTGATAGTTCTGGTTCTCCTAGCCTAGTCCCTGATTTCACAGACCGGGAGTTTATATTAAGCAGATGAAAGCAACAAGCTTCCTCATATGAGAAGGCACTATCTGAGCGAACAGGGATTTCCAAGATTAGTCAGTCAATCAGAGTCAAAATTTATGGCGATTCTCCTCCTGACTTCAGTGGATGTTTGCTGTACATAATGAATTAAGGTCTCACCTTTGTTTGAAATGTACGCCGCACAACTGACAGAGATGTAACAAATAAACCTCATGTATTGGTAAAAGTCACCCCCCACCCTCAAAAGCCATGTAGGTTGACCGAATATGCAATATTATTTACTATGCACTTTTGTAAAGTAGTACTAATATGTCTAAGTAGGAGAATCAGACTGATAACTTTTTGCCATCTTCTAAACACCTCAGTACTGCAATTCATTGGATGCATTTTTAGGTGCTTATGCTGAGACATTCAAAACGCCAGTGAGTATTTAAATGTTTACACATTAATTTTACATATTAATATAAAATAGTGCTGGAAGTTTCTCTTTATTCTAAAACATGCACTACACCGAAGGAGACAGCAACAAAATACGAATTAAAAAGTCTCTGACAATTGGTCCCACCAAGTTTTATGCATTTGTATGTATCAACTCTTGTCTACCATTTCAAAGAGTACGTAATCATCATCTTAGAAATACAACTTAATCTGCAGTAAATTTCTACAGAATCAACTTAGCAATGATCAAACAATACAGACAGAGTTGCTAAAAGCAATTTTTGCCTCAACTCCTACCAGGAAAGAATGTTTAGATTAATGATTACTTGAGAATCTATCTCTGTTGGTTCTTTTATTTTTTCTGGCATTCACAATTGTTGGCACTTACAATTACAACAATCAAACCAGGTATGAAAAAAATGAACATGCTAAAAAATTAAAAAGTAAGTGTTAGCTCTGTTTTGCGTTGAGGAAGGTGACAAAACACTGTTGCTTTGAATGGGTCTGCATGAACAGTCCATTAAGAAAACACAAAGGCAAGCCAGAGGACAGAAAAATCTTCGAAGGAGCTCTGCGTTCACATCTTTATTTCCACAGGTACAGCCTGTGCAACCAATGAGAAATCTATGTACAAGCAGTAGCCGTATGCTTTTCCTACAGCAAGTGCCGGGAATGTGCTTCCCCCCATGTCGGACTAATAAAGGCCCTTGACCTATCAATTTCTTGGCATTTCCTTTAAGGGTTCATATTGTACCAAACTCCAGGCTGAGAGTGAGAGGAAAGGGGGAGATACAGCTCCAGGTTTATTCATCATTACTGAATGGCTTACTGGTTTTAACAGAGGGGAAAAGCTTTGTTTAAATTTCCACTGAAAGTAATTAATGGTTATTGACTGGCAAATGAAGAACAGGTGACATTCTGAATTAGAAGATAAATGATCTCATGTTCTAGCGTGATAATGGGTTAGTAATTGCTACAAAGCCTCAGCCTAGTGCGTCCCATCATAATGCTAGATCATGTCCAGAACACAAAGGCCTCTGTGTGAGAGGTATTCAGCCGTTCACCTCCCGATACAGCTGTGGAGTGATTTGCTCCATTTATTCTCTGATGGACTGCACAACTGAGGCAAAAGTTCACCATTCTCACCTTCCTGTTCACATGCTGAACCACATGACCCATGACATGGCTGAACTGGGATAAAAACATTGCCCAGCTTTGGCTCTTGGCTATCTTTTAACCATCGCAACGTCACATATCTTAGGAATTTTTGTGGTGCAGGAATGGAGAATCATGGATTTCCCTGTATTTCTTTGTAAAGTCTTTTTTTTGGATGGGCTGACAGCATGTAAATAAAATACTTGTGTTCAGTTCTGCTGCTCTCTCCCTAATTTTTTGCTCGATCCAGTTAACAAAATGTAGGCAAACGTTGAAAAGGAGGAGAAAACTACTATGGAAACAATTCAGGTTTCATCTCTCTTAGAATAAGACTATTCCTTTAATGGAAAATGTAACAAAACATATTTTTTCATATTTGAACTCTTTTTGGCTCTAGTCTAGTGACTCACAAATTCTAAAGGCAACACTATGCTGTTTACATTTAAAGACAGAAACCCAACTGGGGAGAGATACGTAGCAAGTCTAGCAAGCAGACACAATTTTATGATTATGTGGACCAGGATATCTGTTCTGCATACCTGAACTACAGCCTCTGCCAAAATCTTTCCTCTTTCAGCTTTCCCCTCTTCCCTTTTCTGCATACAAACCCCTGACAGTAGTAAGCGCCATTTTCAAGCAACATACCCAAAACATGAACCGGTCTTCTCTCTGCCCAAATTTCTTTGCTTACAGAGTGTTTGCACCTGGGATAGGGAAGGGGAAAACCCAAGCTGACTAACACCACCCCTGCATAGGTACATTCTGTGCATGCTACTGTTATTACGATTGTGATGTGTCTGCTTGTCTTGAGCATCTGGAGTAGGTTGTAGATGTGTTTCACCATTAACTTCCAGTCCAGCATCCCAGTGAGAAAACATTTATTAACTGGGCTGTCATCCATGGATAACAAAGACTCGGTAGTCGAGGTTATGTTTAACTCTATATATGTGATACTTTTCTTTCACTGCCTGCACTGTATATTGATAAAATGGGCTTGTAATCAGGTGTCTGCCTATTTAAGAGAAAAAGGAAATACAAATCCAACTTTCTGAGACCTAAAAGCACACCCAAATATTTCTGCTCTAGAAATAAAAAATGATTTTTCAAGAGAATAAGTAAAACCCTTTCTTACGTTTCCTCTGGGGCAAGACCCAAAACGAATATTACTGAACAAGACACACAATGTGATAAACGGAAAATGTTCCTGTCAGTCTGAATTAGTATTGCCCTGCACTATTACACAACATTTTTTCCCAGCCTTGTATTGTCAAAAAAACCTTTCATATGTCTTTCTAGGTATTATGCAGAGAAATTCTGACTTCTTTGTATTTGCTACACATACAAAAAAAATCAAACCAAATCAGTAATGTTTACTTTAGGAGATGGAACAGATAGTTGTAGCCTGATGCAGGGTGCATTGTCCGTGTGTTTCAGAGACAAAGAAGCAGAGACTGGCGAATGTCTAGTTCTACTTACTTATCACTTGTGGAGGGCATGGGTTACCTCAAGGCTGTCAACAATTATGGAGCAATTTCTGACTAAGTCAGAAAACATTACCACCCAGAGAGAACCAAGAGTACATTATCACCATTTATAGAAATTCTGCCTTTACACTATTCCATACTCTATTGTCTAGAAGTGGGCAGAAGAATTCAGTGGGTTGGACATGGTACTCTCTAGTGATCCCAAACCTAGCTATCCTGCTGGGGTCACCACTGAGAAGGAGAATTGAGCATTTTGGGCCAAAGTGTGATGAGCCTTTACAGGGATGTGGCAGCAAAGGGGAACCTTCTCCCCATATGGCGAGCACAAAGGCCTGGCATGACTGCTGTTCCTGCCTGCATCACGAGGAACTCTTCCCTTTGTGCCACGAAAGACAGGGCTATTGTATCACCTCCCTCTCTGCATTCTCCCAACCCAACTGCACTGGCATGGAAAGAAGCTGCTTGACATCTTCTGTGCTGTGCGACGCGGGGAGATGTCATGCCCACACACTTCCTGCCTGCTTGGATGTGAAGCAGTTCCAGATGCCATCACCCAGCTTCCCTGACACAACCCAGCCGCCTGGCTGTGGTTTCTCAAGCTGCTACAGAAATGACCACAACTGATGATCATGCCTTAGAAAAGTGAGACTGGGACATTGACTCAGAGCTCTGAACCCAAAGTGACTTCCAGTTTATCTATTTATTTACTTTTAGAGGGGCAGGGGAGGAAGAAGAGGTGCTACGGTGGCTGAGTCACCTACATCTGACTGACTTCTGTGTAGGTGTGTACTGGGTGTACCTGGTAGGCACAAGAGTGTGTTATATAAGGAAATTGCATAAAGAAATAGTGATACATACATCTAATACACAACAGAGGAAAAAAAATCTCCTTACACATATTCTGCACACAATCAGGGCATAGTGCACACGGCTGAAAAACACTAACAAAGCTCAAGTGCAGCAGAAAAAGTCCTGTGACCAAAGTATAAGCTGCCCCTTCCTGAAAGCCAACACAAAAGCTTTGGGCATGATCGTATGCTCCCTGCCACAATAGGAGTTCAGTCTAAGTAATGACTATTGCTTTAGTACTTGTTTCTCACGACGTTATAAGGCAAGGCAAGCACAGCAGGGAGACTCTTGCCAAAGAAAACCACAGCGATGCGCTGCCAGGCACGCTGATACTCCCAAGAAGCCAGTGACAGCAGGAATATGGAAGTATGCATAGTTAATGTTTGTATTTGAAAGGCAAACTGAAGTTCATGACTGAGGTGTCATTGTCTATCATTGCATCAAGAGTGACACTTTTCATAAGCTCAACCCTTCTTAAAACCTACAGCAAAAGAGGTACTGCCCACAAAGTTCAGGATGAGTGCCTCTTCCTTTCCCCTGAAGAGTCATCACCCTGTTTTCTCAGATCACCAAAAGCCACAGTGTCAGTGCAAGACCTCCATTCATGGAAAAACCCTTCTGAACACCATATAAGTATCTATCAGATATCATCAGTTTAAGCACATTTTGGTATGCTTCTTCCCTAACAGTGTAGTACTGAACTTAAGGACCCCAGTGTCTGTGGACAAAGCTTTTCTTTTAGCATTGTCATTGCTATTCACGTGGAGGGGACACTGAGTGCTTACTACATGGCAGCTGCTTCCATTCAGGAAAGTGATGTTTGCAAACCATAGACAGTTACATCACCGATAGAAAAGGTATGAAATGAGAACAGAGATGAAAACATTTCCCTCCGAGAGAAAAAAACCACATCCTTTGACAAAGGACAACGGAAAAATTACATTAAGAATCCCAAGAAAGTAAACAAACAACACAAATCACTTTATCAATATACATTTTAGAAGTATCCTAGGCAATAGTTACAGAGGTAATATGTTGCAACTCATTTTATGAACTTTCTCACAGATTTTCAGAGTTACAGTTGCTACAGAATCAACTTGCAGAATGCTTGCTGATTCAGCAAAATCCTGTGATTTGGCTGTAGATGTGAACTTGTTCAGAGTTGAACTGCGTTCAGATCCATGATTCCTTTTCTTTCACATTAAAAGGGTATAAATGATATATTTAAAGATAACAATCCAACAACTATAAAGTTACTAAGATAGTAAAATACCTGATCATCTTTGTGAAGCATCTCGAATGAAAACAAGATCAATGTCTTCTGAAACAAAAGCCCTCACATCTGTAGGAAATACTGTCTGACTTTTCTCTTGTAAGCAGATAGGCCAATTGTTTTACAGATCTCAGCGAGGACTCGTGAAACTTTAGTAGGCAGTTTTATTAATAAAAACCACAAGAATTATAATCCAGATAAACCTTAAAGGTCAACCTTCCTTGTTAATGCAACATGATGTTTCACCTGCACCTCAGTTGAACACAAAGTTCTCATTGTGTTATCAAAAACTAGATTACCGCTTTTTCTTTTTTTTTTTTGCTGTGTCATCGAGTGTCAAAATATTGATCTTTCAATACATGGAAGTATTTGTATATACTTTTATAACTGATCTTTAGTTGATAGATGGAGGTAAGAAAGAAACAGTAAAGCTGCTTGTTGGGAAACCTCACCAACAATGAAAATTAATATAGTCCTTTTTTTTCCTGACAAAAAAATCTGAGCAGATTTTTAGGTCCACAATGGTTTGCTTGTTCTTCAAATGGTCAAATTGGAAGTGACACACATGACACAAAGTAATTTAAATTAAAAGATACAGAAAGGATGCATATATGCTATTTCTTTCTATTTAATTTTGGAATATATTGTCAAAATTTCTAACAAAGGAGTGTCTTAAATTCTGTTTAAGAAAAAAAGGAAAGAAATTCAAAGCTAAAAAGAGAAAAATGAGAGAAATTTGAATTACAGAAAATACATGTGAGTTTTAACCACGCAGGTTTGTATTACCTAGACAAGACTATAGAACAAGCACGTTTCCCAGGCTCCACCTAGCAGACAGTTCTGAAAGATATTTGACCCAGTTCCCCCTCCCTTTTTTTCCCTTCCAGAATTAATTTTCCCTGCTATTTTTGTATGAATGAAAGACAAAATACCTCTTCACAAAGAAGCAGACTCCCATTTGACAGGATTACTCACTGCTGAAGTAAAGGGTTGTACCCAGGTTGTGGTGAGGGCAGAGAAGTCTTAGGGACCCATGCCAGGAAGGACTGGTTTGGGCCACGATCTAACCACAAGAAACCAGACTAGGCTTTCAAGTCAAGTACTAGCATGCTTACTGGAGCAAAACGATTAGCCCCAAAATAACGATCACAGTGTAGATATTGATCACAAAAGGTTTACAGTGCAACATTTGACTATAAAAAGATCCTGGTTCATGCTTCTGACACCTGTTCACCTCCTCTTTCTTACTGGGATTGCTCAGACAGTAGCAGCTAAGCACAAACTGATGCGCTTCCTTTGATGGGGGTCAGAAGAGCAGCGTGACATAGGGATCAAAATCCTACTGATCTCCACACAATCAAAAATGCTGTTATGTATATCATGATTCAGGTAGATGCTTCCTCTCTTCAGATCTTCATCTACTTTCCTCCTATTTAGGAACATTGTCTTTTCAGCTTGCTAGGCTCTCTGCTCAAGGTTCGTAGATCTGCAGGGACCTACCCAGTGCCTATCCTGGAAAGGGTCCTGACTCCAGTTAAACCACTAGTACTACTGTAAGAAAGTGCTAAGAGCCAGGGCACAGGCAGATAAGCTCAGAGATAAGAAATCAGTACTTCATAATGTTTATACATGTTTGAGGGTATAATTGGGAAGTAGGAAGAGCAAGCCTTTAAGATAGTAAAAGTAACAAAGCAAGAGTACTGAGATAAAATTTATGAACTGTTGGTTGGTTTTTTTTTTAAAGAAAGAGATAGAGTGAGTTAAAAAAATGAAATTGATCTGATTTCTATGTTATAAATTATATCTCCCCTTCCCCCTGAATTTCCAGAATTCTTGTTTCATGTTTTTGAACACTAAGGCATTTCCTCCTCAGACTGCTACCAGTTTCCAAACAATGTCACACACCTGAATAACAATCTAAAACAATTGACTTGAAAAGTTAACTAACTCATCCTGAGGAAAACATTTACTATTCATTGTGTTCTTATAAAATTTCTTATCCTTGCCTGAATAGTCTGTGTAAATAAAGAGTATGGTACGTTTAACACATAATTTAAACTTCACCTTCTGATTTTGGTCCTGTTTTCCATCCACTGGAGTTGTAGGTAAAAAAGATATTCACCTATAAGCCATCGTTACATATGAGGCAGAGGTAAAAATACACATCAAGCACTGTTTTAATAACTGCAAAGAGCAAAAAGTATGAAGATGCTAAAGCAATCTCATTCCTGGTTCCACAGAATTTTTCTTTTCTTTTACCAGAACATTTCAGGTGAGAACATTTTGGAATGTGATGCTAAATTCTCTCGGTTGAGTAGAGACAGAGACAAGAGCACAACCCTGATGCCTCGGGGATATGGTAATGCAATACAGAGGGATTTATTTTCTTCTTTATTTTTACCTCATGTCACAAGTTCAATTTTAGGCCAACAGTACCCCAAACCGCCACCATGTGATACAGCAGCTTATGCAAAGGGTCTGGCAGTTTTAACCCAAGCCCTAGGTCAGAGGAACCCACCTCACAGATTTGCTTGCCACAGCATTACTGTTGCTCTGACCATGCTCTTCTGTGCTCAGGGTTGGATACCAGCTCACGGTCTATGCCATCTCAAATCGGTGCATGGGAATTTCAGCTAGAAAAAGTAAATGCTAAAACGATCCCAAAGACCACAGGATGTATTTTAGAAGTCTCGCTGTGCAGTGCAGATGAGAAAAGGCAACAGAAAGATTTCTTTTGAGCATGCTTAAAAATACATTTGGAGGGCACTTCACGCTGACCTTCCCTTGGCTTGTTCCGGTCATTCTGATTCCACTGTCATTAGTAATTACTACTCTGCAACGGCAGTTAATAGCACCAAATTTGAAATCAGGGAAAGGGAAGGATCTGCCTTAAAACCGTAGATATGGCTGCTCTCCGTGGGCTAGTGTCAAAATGGAATAGAAAAGTTTATTTAGTTTGTTCCCAGCAATAAATACAGTCCTGGCATCCTGGATAAATCCTTCACATAACAGCATGTGTTCTTTTATGCACCCTGGGAGCGATTCTATTTAAAGCCATGGAATTGTGGGTGTGAGACTGTAAGCACATCCACTTACCCAAAACAAAATTAAAACCTGTCTTATATTAGAGTCAGGAGAGCTGTTACAAAAAATGCAAACCATATGAAGTTTTAAGTATACTTATGTTTTCTATCTGTCTCTGTGTAGCATATACAATTGACTTTCACTGCCTGAGATGAAGTGCTGACAAGCGTTTTACCATATTATTACAGAATACGCCAGTAGCATTATCACACTTCAACTTTTGCTTGCAATAAATCTCTGCTACATGCACGTCAGAAGTCATTGCTCATATCACATCCAAACAGAGTAAGGGCCCTCCCTCCCCAATGGACATAAACAAGACTGTACACACACTAGGTATTCTGCCATTAAGTCTGGAATAACCCCTGCAGGCCAGACACCGGGAACAATGTTCCCACAAGCATTACTTGGTAAGGGCCAGAGGTTTGTTCTCAGGCAAATAACAGTGGCACAGGCATGAGTCACTGCAGAATGTAACGGATTTATCACCACAATGACATTACCACCTCTTACGTGCCAGTTTCCATATGTAATTCTCTTTCAATCATTAATTATTATTTTTTTTTTAATCAGAGATTCATACCTCAACTGCTGAAACATATTTCATGTCAGGACAGAAAATGAACACAGTTCTCTGCTCTGGATAGTTTTTTTTTAGCAGCTATACCATAAAGCATATTCTAGTTGCAGGGGTCCAGCTGTAGGTCCTGCCTCTTTATTGGTTTCAGTTTGGTCAAAGTGAATGATGAGCAGACACCACCTCCAGTGTCCCCGTCCCAGTGGTGACAATGACTCTCTTTGTGGCCTTGACTATTAATCTTACCTCCTAAATTTTTCTGTCTGTGAAGCTGGAGTGATAATATTTATGCAACTAGAGTCCTGTAAGAATGTTAAGAGTAGCACAGACATTTCATGATGAAGTGCATAATTTGTTATAGCATTAGATGCCTTGGTCTGCATTTTCATAGTGAAAAAAAATTATTTTTCTCTCTAAAAGAAGGCAATTCAAACATTCTTCCTTAATTCTGACCGGCTCTGGACTAATTAAAAAATGAAGTAAAGAAGCAAGGAAACCCAAGGATGGGAGCACACGGGAATGATTGTTAGATTACACATTCCAAAACTCAATTAAGTAGACATTTCTGGATATATTGCACATTTCCATTGTGATGCAAGAGCTAAGTGAGATAACTACTCAGGTGATCGAGATACTAATAAGCAAGCTACAGTGATTTCTTGGTGTCTTTTTTTCTCTTGCCCAACCTTCAGCAAATGTAATTTTTTACCCTTTTGCACAGTAATTGAGGGAAACCTGGAAATAACCTCTTTGAATCTTTTCCCATAGAAATGAGCTTTATCCCACAAACCGTGCCTGATTCGGACTTCACATGAGATTAATTTCATGCATTTCTACAGCCTGACTGTCAATGTAAAAAAGAGGAAAGTGAGGCCTGAAGTTCATGGTAGCTCTCTGAGGCTGCACCTTTTTCTGTATCAGACCCAAGAGCTGGTTGTAAACCCAGGTATGAAACAAACTGTCGCATCAAATGGTGAAACAATAACTAAACTTATTATTAAACCTCCTCAGGTGGTGTTCTTCCCCTTTCTGGCACAAAGAAAAAGACCAAAGCATTGAGACCATGTGAGTAGGGAGGGAAATTAAACCATCGAGCTGCACATCCCAGAGAAACACCTAAAGCCTGAGACCGCAGCAGTCAGACCTCCCTCGAATCCTGCTCTCTAGCTGCCACCTCTCCTCAGTCCCCATGCTGACCCCCTGAATCAAGCCAGATGGGACTGGTGGAGACATGTCAGGGAAGTGCTGAAAAGGTGACTTGGGTCTCTGGCAGCTAGTCTGGAGCTCGTTTCTATGCGAAATCTCTGGGGGCTGCTGCTTTGCAATTTCTCAGGAATGTTTAATTCTCCTCATCCCTTTGCTGAGTCTCTCTGGAGAGGTCACGGAGGCCTGTGACATCCCTGGAGGGCACTGCCTAACTAAATTAGCATGAGATAACTTTGGACTCTCTTCCAAACAAGAAAATACAAGGGAGAGAATTTCATTAAAAGCAGAAGACTAGGTGATCCAAGTTAATCCCAGCCCAGAGCTGCTGCAGAAATGTTCTCTGTTTATAGTTTGATTTTACTCTCTGTTACAGAGTTCACTGACTATAATGGAAGCTGTGTTAAGTGCACAACTTGACCTCAGTTGACCAAATCTTAGTTCTATAATAAAGACAAAAAGCGGGTTTGGCGGCTCTAAAAGGTTTGATTAGTTGCTACTTTGCCTGTTTGTGTGTGACTACGTAGGGTGCTGAGTAAATGGTAAAACATAAACACTGATACACTTCAGTCTTTAGATGAGCTTTTTAATCAGGAAACATGAACACTTTAATATGGAACAGTATTATAATTCATACATATGTGTGTGTAGGCTTAGCATTCGTTAGCAAAGCAAATATCACCAAGTCTCAGACTTGCTTTTTTTCCTTCTAAGACTTGTGTACATAAAGTTTTGTTTAGGTTGCTTCAGTGGATGGAGGAAAAAAAAATCTACCCCAGGAGGTAAAAAGAAAAGGACAACTTGGAGAGAAGGAACATCGACATCTGCACACACTTCTGCAATAGTGTGTTTCCTGTGCCACTCAAGGACAGGGTAACACACAAAGGCAGCTCAACACACCCAGCACCATCCCACCACATCTTCCAGCAGGGAGAGAATCATAGAAAACAAATACCTCCAAACCAAGGATTTGATTCTCTATACACAAACAGGAGGGGGAGTGAATTTTTCACTCGGGCTGAGGTTATAATAGCTGACTCTAAAGAAACAGTTTTTGGAAAAACTGGGCTGGGTGAGACCCAGGAATTCACACTTCAAAGTATTACTAAATACTGGTAGTAATAAACTGAGACCACCTAACTTTGTGCAATATGAACCATATTATTCTTACAAACCTGAGATTAGAAAGTGAAATTTTACTTTATTAAATGCTGTTTATAAACCAGTCCTGCATAACAGCATGTTTTGGATATATTGGGACAAACACTCCTCCTTCTGAGAAGAAGAAAAGGAAAAGGTACAAAAGTTCATGCAGTTCACATTAAGGACAACCCAATGAGCTCCCTCCCTTCAGGAATGAAATATTAGCATGGTCTCTCAGCTACACACTGAGGGCAGCAATCTGCTGGGAAACATGGCTTTAAGTTGACAGATTTTGGGGCACCAACAGGCTAGATGAGTCTTCTTATTCCTGTCATAATTGTCTCCTTTTCACAGGACTGCTGCTGCCATGGGTGCTGTTGAGTTGGCACATGCACAGTTAAAAATCAAAGCAAATTTTCCCACCCAGCTATTCCAGAAGAACCGAACGTCTGTTTACTAGGTGCTTTTCCTAGTCTTCCTCAGAAAGACTAAGAGATACAGTAAAGGAGAAAGTTACTCCAGCATGGGAGAGAGACTGGAGAAAACATGAAAATCAACTCTTCCTTCCACAGTGAATACTCCTTCCCCCTCCCTAAAGCTGGTTTCATCACCAAAATCATACCCTGAAATCAGGCTTGTTGCCCCAAATCCTGTCCCCCTGGAGTCAGTCAAATCTTTGCTGAGGATGGAATTTCATTCTGAGTGTAGGAGCTTGTCATGGCCAAAGGCAAAAAAAAAGGGTGTTTTCCACACAGGCTCTGCTTTTCTACTTCTGTGCCCCTCAGGAAGCTGGTGCAATTAGATCCCTATTATTACATACTGGAAGGGTACATTTGGCACTGCATGTGAGTTTATGTACTTTAAAAAGTTTATGTACTTAAAAAAAAAACAAAACAGAGGGAAATTTTAAATATAAGTTACATTCTTTCAAACACCAGACTTTATATATAAACAGCTCAGAGCTGCTATTGTCTGGTAAGTGAACAATTAGGAAAAAAAAATGCATGTGAAATATATGATAAGCTGGCACAGAAAGATTGCTAAATAAGATTCTTCTCCATTTTTAATGCCAAAACGAGAGATAACAATTCATATTTGTATTCAAAAAATAACCAAACTAACTTCAAATATTTGAATGAGAACCATAAGGAAGGAGACCTAAATTTATAGCTATGGGCTTTTGTCTTTATTGTCGGGCTTCCTGGAAAGATGCAAATAGGAAAATTAATCCAAACAAACTAAAGGTGTTACATCAACAAATCTACTTATAACTGCACTAAATGCATCCTTTGTGAGAATGAGAGTCCTCCCTTTTATCTACTTAAATTCAGGACACTTCAGTCATGAGTACAAGCCCACATTGGAGTTTAATGCAACAGATCTACTTTATAATTTCATCCAGGCTGCTCTTCCTGGACCAGACCCATCAGTGTACTTCACTGCAAGGAACAACATGCATGGTGAGTGATAAACTCTTTGAGCTCTTACTATAAACGCTGCATTTTCTTGCATTTATTTTGATCTAAAGACAGTTCTGCTTATGTTCTACTTGCTTAAAAACCTACTTTCTCGTCCACAGGCTTTAACTGGATGCATGGGTCTGCATTGCCCTGCATTATCAGCAATGGTATTTTGAAGTATTTACCAAATAATCTGTTTTGCCTCCTGAGAAAGCTTTAAGTCAACAGTGAAGAAAATCCCTGCATTTTCCAATACAGCATGCAGCAAGGACATGCATGCACACTGTGTATCCATCCTCATATATCATATGCATATCCTGGTGTGTCAATTAGTCTGTAATATGCTTTCAGATATTTCTGGCTAAAGGTACCACAGAAACCTAAATAATTTTCATCATATCTGAGCTTTTATATGCCTTACCAGAACAGACCTAGATACTGAGGAAGTATTTTGTCTTTTGTCACAGGGCAAGAAAGGAAGATGCATTTTTTCCAACTCCCCCAGCAATTCAATGCCTGGAGGAGCAACAGGAAAGAACCCATGCTGACCTCTCTGAACTTATGGAAGCAGCTGCCAGCTCAGCAGGAGGAGCATTGCTGATGGACTGTAGTACCTACCACTGGAAGAAGCCTTTAAGCCAGTTCTCTCTGTCTCTCTCTCTTTTTACATCCTCTACCCCTAAATTATACAAATGGAAGAGCAAGAGAGGACTTTCAGAAACCTCGGGAGTCAGCTTGTTATTAGACTGGTAAAGGAATTTCCAAGTTAAAGTTCCCAGTTATCCATACAAAATCAAAACAATATAACTGCTGTATTGAGCAAGCAAGGCATAATTTTGTTTAAGGCATGAGTTATGTATTATTTCAACGTTCTCAAACACTTTGTCTTTTGACATATTAATGTTTCTGCTCTCTGAATTTAAACTCCTAAAAAAATTTCAAACTTGGCAGATGTGAAACAAACCTATGTCTCATATGTAGAGAAAAATATCACACAAAAGGAAAAAGCTGACTTTTCTAATTCTAGTTTTAAAGGTACATTTGAAAGTCTTCTAGCCAGCTATCACAATGGAGTTCAGCAACAACTTATTTCCTCTACCTTTGAGAAAATGGAAGTTATTAAAAGAATAGGAAGCAAAATAAGCAGATAGTGAGAAGAATTTTTATTTTTTAAGATGAAAAGTATGAGAATGTCAGAGGTTTCAGAACACAGATGACACCCTCATCCTGAATACTTTAACACATTTAACCTTAGACACCAAAGGGGTCTTACGCACATATACGTGGGGGAAATACATACATGTCCTCGTTGTACCAATACCACACACAGATGCCACATGGCACCACACCATGACAGTCGGTCAGTTAAGTTTCTTTTTGTTTCTCCTGTTGTGAAGCCAATGTAAATGCATCATCTTAAGTCTCTGTTAGAGAGCTCTAAGTGAAAGCAATTCTACTCGTGATGGGTTAAGAGCACACAGCAAATCTGCTGCCCTGGCTCAGCTACACGAGGCAACTCACTAAGCCACAATAACTTGTACATGTAACTCAACCCAAAGTGCCTGTTCTTCTGTTTTGTTTTTGGTTTTGTTTGGTTTTGGGTTTTTTTTCAGCCCAAAATCTAGGAGAGTCAAGCACAGGCCCTGGTTTTGCAAATACTTCAAAACATAGGGTGTACAAATGGGGCTCTGGCCAGAAGCTTCATCAATCTCAGACCTTTAAAGAAGAAGTTTAGGCTCTGCAGTTAAAGGAAAGAGTTGATATAGGACTCAAAGCAAAAGGCAGAAGAAGAGGGAGGGAGAGGAGAGAAGGAGAACATTTTCTGGCATCTGACCCAGGTTTAAAACTGTGTTTCATTTTCTTAAACAAAACCAAAACACTCCTCCAACCTTGGGAAATCCCTAGAAAAACAACAGAAAAACATTGTTTCAGAAGGCAATTATGGTCACTAAAATGACACATCATTTATGAATGGAAGTACTTAGAAGAGAGTAAACCAATTCCTAAGGACAAATAGCAAACATGCATTGGACCTAAATTTGCTGTTTCATTGGCACTGTTGCACTGGCAATTCAATTACTCAAGATTTGCACTACTGTAACAAAAAACAGAGCCAAGACCAGTATTTCCATCAGTGACAAATAAATACTTATATCCTGAGTGTGCTAAAGTATTAATAAAACCACAGAATGAATGATTTAATCAGTAAAAGGAATTTTCTGGTCAGTCTATATTTTCAATAATAATAATAATAATAATGAGAATGATGTGGCCATACATTACAGGCATACCTTCTTTAGCTTCAAAAGGACGCCTCTCCCTACCCGTTGTATAATTCCAGAATTTTATAGTTATCCTGTTAAATGATATCTACATGAGCACAGAGCTCCACAAGTTAAGATGTGCTATATAAAACACCTGTTTTTAATTAGTAAATTCACAAAGGCTAATGTGTCCAGTTTAACAGCACCTCTGTAGTACTGATACGGAAATCAAAATAGAAGCCACTAAAAATCAAACAGTTCCCAAGTCATACTTAAGACCATATGTTGTAATGAGAAACCCCTTCTTTAGTATCTGGTAAAAGTATCATGTTTATTGTCAAGGTCAGATTTAAGGTTTTCCATGCCATCACTTTTAAGCACTCCAGTTTTGAAAGCAAGAGGTTAAATACTTCAACCTGCACTTCCCCACAGCCATCTCTACTGTACAGTCAACCAAGCTCACAACAGAAAACTTTTCCTCTCCTCTTACATGTTTAGTGTAAACCATATCTCACTAGATTTTCAGTCTTGTTTACTGACGAAACAGGGCTTGTGCACTTTACACGTTCACAGTTGCGTGTCCAACAACACCTGCTTTCCTACTGGCTTATTTCAATGAAGATTTGGCAAAGGGACAGCAGTACCAAAAATATGAAATGACTGTAAGTCTTGCTGAAACAGGAGTTGTCAAGGGGAGAGAGACCCTGTTGGATCACTGAGGCAATGGCCAAGCCTGAATGTAACTTCTACCAGGTACCAGGGAACTCACAGAGAAAGGAGCTACTACAAAGGCTCAGAATGCATGGGAAACTTCAAGAGGAGGTTGCAGCTCATTAGGTACTAGAGACCCAGCCATGTGTTATGAAACAAATGGCTTGCCTACAGAACTACATCTTCAAAAAATGGGGCTCATATTTGCCAGCTTTGCAGAGACATTTACTGGGCAGGAACACAGTCTTGGATTTTTTTGTTTCATTTCAAATGTTGGCTTGTGTAACAACGAACACATAATGATTACAAATGGACGGGCTGAGGTTTGCTCAACACACCTGAACAGCTGTATGAAATTTTGTATGAGTTTCCCCATCAGCTGCTCCTATCCTTACCAAGGCAAGTGCATGGGATGCTGGCAGGGAAACCTTTTGCCCTGCAAGCTGTCTGGATACTGAGGCCCTGGTGGCCCAAAGAGCAGATTAACCTGGCAGAGGCTGAGGGCAGACCACGGCTGGTCTGGAGGGCCACAACAATAGCAATTTGCTTCCTGCCAAGAGCAAGAGTTAAACCATGCTGCTGTCTTATCATTGCAGTTCATGCCCAGGTCTGCTAACAGCATCTGCTTGCTTGCCTTTAATTTAAGGCAGGACCAAGCATCGATGGTGTAGCCCCAAATATGACACCAGGTGGGCACCCACTTCTCTGCTTTTTGAAGTGGATTGAGGTATACAAGTTAGTTTGATCAAGGAGATGAGAAAATGTAAACAACAAGATGCAGTCCGTTCAAATTGCTTTTCATTTCCTAGCATTCTCCAATGAAATCAGTTCAGAGAGACTATTTGCCTTGTACTTTCCATCTCAGCCCAGATGTACTGAAAGGTTTCGGTGACAACAGTCGTAAAGGTTGTACCTGTGGCTCTCGTTGTAGAGCTTGGCTGGACAATGGGAGCCTAAAATATTCTTCAACCACAAGTGGAGAATAAATATCTGCCAAAGTCCCAAATAAGCTGTCATCAAGGCACTTGTCTCAGATCAGCCCTGATCTCACCAGCAGGCATTGCTGCTCAACTGGAACACAAATTCTTTGTACGTATGCCAAGACACTTCATCTCTTAATTGAAGTAAAAACATCCATATATGTGGGTCTCTAAAGGAAGCCATTCTTTCCTTGTGCAATCCCAACATGCTCCTTTCTAAACTCCTCTTCAGCCATGACTCAGACCTCGGAATGCCGCTGAGGAAGAAGAAGGATGCACCACAGCACAAACACTTGCTAATCTAGGCAGATTACTGTGGGCTATTGGGCAGGTGGTTAGAGACAGAGAAACACTGGAGCGTATATCCTGTGTTTGGGGTAACAGAAAGCTGGCAGACTTTTTACTTTATATCACATTGTGGGATCTACCAAAATCCCTTTGAAAATTCTTACAATTAGATACTATAGAATATTTTACCATACATCAACAATGTGAACAGAAAGTATTTGTAGTTGTTTGGAACAGTAAGCTAGATCAGTCCTATGAAAAGCAGTAAGCCATCTTCTTTCCATAATAATTTCACAAGTAGGATCACAAGTATTTTTCTGCAGATGTTGTCTGTATGTGTTCAGTTTGCAACTCCATGTCATTAGAATCATACAGATGCTCTTGCCTCTTGGTAAATACTATGTAAATTTGTTCCTATGATTACAGCACTTGCTAAAATGAGCATGATAATTAGGAGGCAATCCTCACTTTATGAATTTTCCATAGTAGGTTTGATGCTCCAAGATAAATCTCCAGTTCATCAAAATAGCTGTGCATGTGCTTAATTTTAAACATATTCTTACTCCACCACAATTAAGCAAAAGGCTTAGGTACATGCTTGTTGCTTGAAGGAGTTTAAATCTGTTGACTTTAATTAGATTTATGTCCAGACTGAAGTTCTTCCCTGAACTGAGGCCTGTGAAGTACAGTGCTTTGAAAGAGGAAGCACTGAATGAAAAGTAAGAGAGATTATTCTGATTATCATTTCAATATGAAATAATATTTTATATTTTCACATGCTCTGCATGCATTAGCTATTTAAGACCTGCATCATAATTCATAAGGAAGATAGCAGATGCTGTTACTTTATTTTATATTATCAGAAACCATTGTAAAAAGTCTCACACTTATATCAAGCCTCATAAATAGCAATTCAAACCACAAAAAGCAAACTCTTTTTGTTGTGAATTAGTGCTAAGAGAACAGACAGAAAGGCTGTTATAGATAAAATAATCATATGCTGCTTATGCAATTACTTGTGATATTTCAGGACAATGTCTTTATGGACACATGCATATATTTTAAATGGTTGGGTGGTAACTTTTCTACGTACATACTGTATTAAGTTTTCTTAAAAAATGTCATTTTAAAAATACCTTCTAAATAATGATAAATGAAGCAACCTCTACAAAGGAACTAGATACTAATCAGAATTTGAAATCAGACAGACAGGAAATTGCCACACCCTACATTAGTGAATGCATCCAGGTCCCATGGCAGTCTTTATAGTGAGTTCAGATTGTCTATGGGAAATGAAATCATGTGCCAAAGGCCAAGTAAACCCAAAATTAAAATTCACAGTAATGTCTCCCAGTTGCATTCATAATCCTGCTTATTACCTCTTACATCATTATAAAGTGTTCTCCAGAATAAAACAACACACTGCTGTGCTATGTATACCACTGATACCCTATAGGCTGTCCAAGTTCTGCTCCAAAGGCCAAATATCACCCACTCAGTTTTAAACATTATGCTCAGGGTCATCATATGTGTCTATGTGGTGGTTAAACTCTGGGATACAGCATGCCTTGGAATTATCTGCTGCTAATGCCCAGGCCTGTTTTATCACAAGCCCTCTAATACGCTTTCAGATATTATAGTCTATACAATGACGGCAGCAACTACAATCTACATGCTATTATGTAAATAAAGGGTGGCTCTTCAATTCCCAGAGAGTTATCACTGCAACTACTTGCTGTGGCATTTCTGGACAGTGTCTTCATGGACACATGCATATATTTTAAATGGTTGCGTGTTGACTTTTCTTTTACATGGATTTGTAATACCTACCATATCTCCATAGTTCATATTCAGTGGTCTCAATTCCCTTCACTGTTATTTGCAAGAAGGGGAATTAGAAACTTTGATGACCTGGCAAAATCACTCACTCAAGAAATTAAACCAAACAATAAAACTAAGTAGCCTAAATATTGTTTAGCAGAAAACGTGGCACCTGCAATCCATTACTGAAAGAAGAACTCAGTACCATAAAATATAGTGATCAAGTTTTCAGATAGTGCAAATGATGTTAGTGGAGAATTAAAATAGAGTAAGTTTATTTTCTTCTGGCTTCTAACTTCATTTAGATTTTGTAGTTGGCAGCATGTCAGGACCAACAGTCTTCCGGCAGGAGGTCATTATTTTAAAACATTAACTCCCATGTTAATGTTTGATTTTGCTAATGTTTAAATTGGGATACACTTCTGAGCAGGAGAATGGAGGGGAAAAAGGATCACACACAATGCTTTTTCTCCAGTAAAAGGAGCCAGAGGTGAGTTACAGAAAATAAATAACAAATAAATATTTTTGAAAATCACCCAAGCCTGATTTCTTCCTTCGTCTGTAAGAGACATTGGCTGCTTAAAATTAATTGCTGATATTACACCCAACCTCACTTTTAAAACACACTTAAAACATACCTACTTAAGCTAACTTCATGTAACAGACATAATACATTTCACACAGGTAACTGCTAAATCCAAGGTGCAGGAAAGACAGGAAAACACAAAGAAAGAGTTTAGTGATGACAGAAGCAATTTATTGGGCATAGCAGCCTTTGCCAGGTTTCTGCTATCCCACAATCTGAGTGAGGGCTCCTGCAGCATGTCAGCCTTGAAGCTGTGTATCATTAGAGACAGAGTGTTCTGGAAGAGACCCAAATCTCAGCCCCTGGCTATGGGAAGCCATCAGGGATCCCACCATATTTTTCATGAGAAAAGAGGTATCGTCTCCCAGTCAAGTAGTACCTGGGTGCATCATGCACTCCCACAGCCACACTTATCCTCATTCTCCTTGCAGTTCTGCCTGCATCACACACATTTCACACTCTGTTGGTAGCCTTGTGCAATACTTCTGTCATGCCTTAAAATTCAGCTCACACCTCATCTATTTTCCACATTTTTTTGTAACAGGAAATGTGATCCATACATATATTTAATTACATGTATCAATGTAAAACATTAAGCTGTTGCAATAGCTAAGCCTGGGTATCAAATCTTTTTTGAGAAATTCAGGGTGGTTTAGCTAAAAAGAAAGGATTTCATGACATGATTTTCCAGTCAAACTCCACGGGCTCTTCAAGAAGACCATGTCTCCAATACTGACATCCAGCTAGCAGCAATCACAAACTTCTGTCCTCTGCAAGGAGAACTTTGATAGAATTTCATACTTCTCTTTACACAACAAGGCACCCTGCAAAGAGACACTAAATTTAGATAAAAACGAGGCTTTATCCAGGTTTCAGAGGGCTGGTATTGCTGAAGCACCCTTATGGGCAATCTATCCAACAAAAGACTGTACAAAATAGCAAATTAGAACAACTGCTTCTGAGATGACATGGATTATTGTTATTAGTTTAGTCAGCATGGTGCAAAACACAAAAAAACTTATGTTACACTGAGAGGAAGAGGAGTAAATATTACAATTTTCTTTCTTAGCATCTAAAAGTAACAATGCAGATTTTCCTTCCAGTGTGCACTTACAAAATGAGGTGACCAAGCTCATTCTACAAACCAGTGGGAAATCACAAAAAATAAAATGTAAAGAATAGAGATCGGATAAATACAGAATTCTGTCATTTTTGAGGACTTTAATTGCCAGAGATATAACACTAACAAGCTGTCTCTACAGTAAAATGATTGGTTTGCATAAATGCATTTTGTTAAATAGTCACTAGCTCAATTATAACTTTGTTGTCTTGGGTCTAAATAATGGAAGCAGAAGTGTAACTTAAAACAAGAAATATCTGTCAAGCAGGAAAGCTCAAGATACCTTTTAATAACATACCAGAGAGCTGCTTTACTGTGCTGCTGCTTCTTTTGAACTCCTAGATAATATCAGATGAAGAACATTATACTGTTCTATGTACATTTCCCTCATCACCATAGTATCTGAAAACCTTCCAGTAGTTCATTAAGCAACACGACTAACCTCCCTCATTTGTGGTTTCTCCATTCTCTTTCTCATCCTCTACCCAAGGGAAGAGGTCTGTGGGTGGGGCTGTGTGTGCAGCGTTTTGGTTTATTGTGTTAGTTTGGGTTTTTTTTATTTCTTTAAAATTTTATTATGCGCATGCTACTCTACATTTATAACAAAGAGATACATAGTTTTATCACACCTAATTTCTGGCTTCGCTACTTGCATATTTCTGAGTGCCCTACCTCTTTGTTTCAGTACGCACTATCCTGATTCTCTTCCTCTGCCTAAAGGACACACAGCAAGTTGATGCAAAGTACAAAAAAAAATCAACTAAGCCAGAGAAAGAGAGTGGAAGGGTTGGAGAAAGGTCTTATAAATTATGCAGGCCATGACTTCATGGCTGCTGAAAGGTCTTGTGTTTTGTAAGAATAACAACTACAAAAATCGCTTTCTGTGCTATTGAAGTGCGTAGTGGAGTTGCAAAATTTGTCTACTATGCATGAGGTGCATATACAGGGGTTTTTTTTGCCATTATACAACTGTGTGAATGGAAACGGCTTTTCATATATAAAATGCAGATATGAAAAACTTCAAAAAGCTAAGCCTGCCTCTTCCCCTGCATTATGCTAGCATATGCGCAGCATAAGTTCAATAGCTCAGCATATCCCTGCGCAAGAAGAGACTACATCTTGGTAGCATATGTGTCTTTTTTTTTTAAAGCCCAGACTGAAAGACAGTATGATAGGTAAAGTATTTAAATTAGACTGCCATAAGTATTGTGGATGGCTATTTCAATTTTTACGCATTCATCAATTTGGTATCAAAACACTGGGGATGGTCTCAGTTTCCCCTAGTCAACATTTCTGGTATCATCGCCTCTCTCAATTCAAGTTCACATGCAAGTCTAGTTATAATAAGCAATATAAAAATGCTCTCTATTTCTTCAATGCTTTTCCCCAGTACATCTTGAAATGGTTCAAGAAAAAACCAATATCTTTTATTATATTTTATTGTTTGGGAAAGTGACACAGAGAAAAACAAGACGACTCATTCAAAGCTGGTCAACAGATCAGGGCTGAGGCCAGAGTGAAACTTCAGGGCTTGTACACCCCAATATACCACTCTGTTCCCAAAGAAACAGTTACACAGAAGCTTGTACTAATCCTACAGAATCCGCTTTACAATGAAAGGAAAAATTACACTCATGTTTGCTGGCGTATATACAAAATTAGCTTAATTACTTTTTTTTTTCCTAAAGACAAACTTCTGTGTAAATTCTCAGAGATCTAGCCTAGCATTATCTGCTATTTGATTTCTGTCATTCAGAACAGTTGCAGGTGAGTTAGGCAGAAGGAGACAGCTAGTAAAGGACTGAATCTTAAGTCATGCATTGAGGACACTTCTGGAAGACTTTCCTATCCCAACACTTGAAAAACAGGAAAGCCAGAGCAAAGGCTAATACGCCTTAACAAGAAAAAGACTGGGAACAGGGCTAAGCTCTCTGGCTGACGAGCGCGAGCCTTATGTCCTCTGAGACTCTGAATGAAATCTTCAGAGTTTGCCTGCTGCCTTCAGACAGCAACGTGTCCAGAAACGACACACAGAGCTGGGCGTCAGCTGTCATTGCAAGGGTCTCGCTGAATGTTAAAATACTCCCTGCATCAAGCAAATGTGATTTCTGGCATAAAACCAGCCACTCAAGGGCCAGTGTAATTCCCCCTCAGCTTACCGCTGCCAGTGAGAGCAGACGGGGAGGAAAGATAGAGGCCAATTCTTTCCTCTCGTGGTGGCTTTCTTGCTTGGGACTCAGCAAACTACAGTACTGATGGCAACAACTGCCACAATAAACTCAAGTTTGCTTTTTCCCAAAAGCCAGAAACATCATTCTGACATTGCCTACATCAGAAGAACACGCAGAAATGGCGTTATTTCTAGACAAGTTTCTTAATTGCTTAGGGATTTTTGGCTAAGCCTTCTCACAATTTGGCTTGCTTTTCACCTTGAAAGATTTTTGCCTTTGAGATACTCTCCTGGTCATAATTTGTTTCGTCAAGTTGATTTTTTTTAAAGTAAGTTTTCTTAGCCAAAATCTTTTTTTTATGGTTTTAAGTTGCTGTCAATTACCTGAAAACCTAAGCGTGGGTAAAATTTAAGCTAGCTGCTTCTTAGGACAAAAACTCAGTTTGATATGCATCAAGTATGATGCATAATTCCACAGTTGTCTTGGCTCCTGAGAAATCTTTTCAGCAGGTCAATCCTGTCCTTTTATTCCTGGATCAGACCTTTGCACCTAATGGAAAATAAAGCACTGCCTCCACCAAAAGGTATCGGGAAAGGATGTTACAAAGACGACAAAGAAAGTACAAGCCCAAATGATTGAGTGGGAAATGTGTGCTGCTATAAAGCAGTACAATAACAGATACAAGAGCAATTGTTTTCATAAACAGGTAGCCAGAGAAAGGCCCAAAGTATCCTGACTAGTGGGTTTTTTGGTGTAGTGGTTTCTGTTTTTTGTTTTTTTTTTTTTTTTAAAGAAATAGCAGGTTAAACATTGTCCAGACATTTGCTGGCTTAAGCGCCTGTGTGAAGAGTATTCACACTGGGACTCCACTCTCTTCTCTCAATAACATTATTTAAGCTATTGAGTCGTGCTGCCACTGGGAAAATATGAACATTTCAACAAAGAAAAATAAATTGCATTTGTGTTCTCACTTCAACTCCCAGTTTCTCACTGGAGTGGTGCCAGGCCAGTGTTTCAAGGTGCTGACTATCTTCTTCTAGCAAAACAGAACAGATGGGACGGGGAGCTAGGCTGGGTCTCAGCAGCAAGATGCAAACACATTTAAGTCCCATATCAGAGTAAGGCTCTTTTCTCCCCTTACCCTCTCCACTTTGAGTACCTTGGATTTCAGAATATGTACATCTAAACACAGCAGCTAGGAAAGAACCATGACACTTTTGGTTCATGCATTTCACCAGATGCCGCTGCAGTTTGGACACATCTGGGAAAAATGAGGTTTGCTTCCCTCCTTTGCCACCTGCAGCCTCAGGAAAATCCCTCCACCACTCTCAGATGTAGTTTCCCTCCAATGCAACAGGAACAATCTCCTCTTCCTGGGATACAGTTGTGTACCAAAGGCTCCGTGCTGGCCTGACACGAATACTTCAAGGCCATATAAATGAGGTGGGCTCTACAACTTGTGTCTGTGTACGTGCACTTCATGTCAGTGGTCCCTGTCGCTCTGCCAGCTTTTACAACACAGGCACAACAAGCACATTCGTAAAAATAACCCTAGTGTGTATCCACGTGAACTATTCACAGAAGCTAGTTAAATAAAACATGGTATTTGGTGGCCGTGAGCAGTGGAGGGAGGGAGAGCATGAAACGTGAGCCTAATCAGAATTGGGGAGCTGCAGCTAGTGTCTAGACAATTCACATTTGCAGAACACTTTTTGAATACCAAAAGCTTTCCTCTTTATAAAACAAAAACTTCGTTCACTTCAGTTCACTCACCATGAATAATGAACTGGGGAATTAAAAGCTTTAAACCTGTTAAAAAAGTAATATTAACTTAGGTATAAATATAGCTGAAATAATCCAGACAGTTTTATGACCTTACACCCCCAAATGAAGGTGAAACGCAGAATTCTTTCCCCAGGAATAGTGGTAAACACAGCTAACAGATGGAAGAGCTGAATGGAAATTTCAATAAAGTAGACCACAAAGAAGCGTTTGTAAGTGCAGGGGTGCTCACTTAAAAAAAAAGGGGAAAAAAAGAAGGCTAAAAAATGGAACTTTGTTTTATTTTGATAGAGTGCCAAAACAGTACTGCATTCCTTAAAGAACAGAATAAAGGATCGAGTTAGACTGGCCTTCTCAACACCTCAGCAAAAGCCCCCATGGGTCTCATTTTGCTAGGATGACTATTTATATGACAGGTAAGGGAATAATTTTGTTGGATTCAGTTACACTAGGCCTCCATGACCTCTAGGTCAAAAGAGCAAATGCAAAAGTGACAGTGTGGATAATTGCCTGTTTAGGATAATGGAATACTGATTGAAGGTCAATTATTATAACACCTGAAAGATAAATGAGCTGATGTGAAAGGTTCAGCAGAGATAGCAAACAAGGTGAACTGTCTGCATGCACCACACCATAGCTAATACAGAGTACTTTGATAGTGGGGAAGAATATTTCCTGAAATGAACTACTAAAGCCAAGCAGTTTCCAACCCCTAAAATATTTTAGTTTGTAAAACATGCCATAAAATAGAAATTCAGCGCAACTGCCCAAAGCTGCAGGATTAAGGTAATATTATTTAACATGCTACCCAATTAATTTCCATTATAGCCCTCATCTGTGCCTCATGTCCCAGACTCATTCTTTCTCCTGTCTCCTGAGTGAACTTTCTTCCATTGCTATTCAAATAAAGAAAACCAGCTTTGACATTTGTGTTTCTAAATCCAAGCAAAGGGTGAACACCATTCAGGCTGCTACTGCAGAGGGGCACTGTGGTTTGTAGGATTTTTAGAGAACTGAATTTTGCCCATAAAATCTCTTGAAACTTCCACGCGTGTGGCTATCTGGTTACCCTGCTCTGCATTGCTTTTGGATAGTGTGATTCTTAAAGTGCTCTTTCTCACCTTGGTTTTCTTCCTATTTCTTGTGCCCCACAAAAGAGGAAGATCATTCTTTCCTCTTCTACACATCATGCCAGCGTATGGTTTGAGTTGGGAAAAGTCCTTTTCAAGGGGCAAGCATGATTGACCCTTCTTTAGGTTTACAGTCCAAGAAGAGGTCAGTCACTGTTTTCTTCACTATGTGAAGGCACATCAACATGTGCAGTGCTT
>VZTO01026575.1:103083-146640 GCA_013400615.1 Syrrhaptes paradoxus
ATATAGCTGAAATAATCCAGACAGTTTTATGACCTTACACCCCCAAATGAAGGTGAAACGCAGAATTCTTTCCCCAGGAATAGTGGTAAACACAGCTAACAGATGGAAGAGCTGAATGGAAATTTCAATAAAGTAGACCACAAAGAAGCGTTTGTAAGTGCAGGGGTGCTCACTTAAAAAAAAAGGGGAAAAAAAGAAGGCTAAAAAATGGAACTTTGTTTTATTTTGATAGAGTGCCAAAACAGTACTGCATTCCTTAAAGAACAGAATAAAGGATCGAGTTAGACTGGCCTTCTCAACACCTCAGCAAAAGCCCCCATGGGTCTCATTTTGCTAGGATGACTATTTATATGACAGGTAAGGGAATAATTTTGTTGGATTCAGTTACACTAGGCCTCCATGACCTCTAGGTCAAAAGAGCAAATGCAAAAGTGACAGTGTGGATAATTGCCTGTTTAGGATAATGGAATACTGATTGAAGGTCAATTATTATAACACCTGAAAGATAAATGAGCTGATGTGAAAGGTTCAGCAGAGATAGCAAACAAGGTGAACTGTCTGCATGCACCACACCATAGCTAATACAGAGTACTTTGATAGTGGGGAAGAATATTTCCTGAAATGAACTACTAAAGCCAAGCAGTTTCCAACCCCTAAAATATTTTAGTTTGTAAAACATGCCATAAAATAGAAATTCAGCGCAACTGCCCAAAGCTGCAGGATTAAGGTAATATTATTTAACATGCTACCCAATTAATTTCCATTATAGCCCTCATCTGTGCCTCATGTCCCAGACTCATTCTTTCTCCTGTCTCCTGAGTGAACTTTCTTCCATTGCTATTCAAATAAAGAAAACCAGCTTTGACATTTGTGTTTCTAAATCCAAGCAAAGGGTGAACACCATTCAGGCTGCTACTGCAGAGGGGCACTGTGGTTTGTAGGATTTTTAGAGAACTGAATTTTGCCCATAAAATCTCTTGAAACTTCCATGCGTGTGGCTATCTGGTTTCCCTGCTCTGCATTGCTTTTGGATAGTGTGATTCTTAAAGTGCTCTTTCCTCACCTTGGTTTTCTTCCTATTTCTTGTGCCTCACAAAAGAGGAAGATCCTTCTTTCCTCTTCTACACATCATGCCAGCGTATGGTTTGAGTTGGGAAAAGTCCTTTTCAAGGGGCAAGCATGATTGACCCTTCTTTAGGTTTACAGTCCAAGAAGAGGTCAGTCACTGTTTTCTTCACTATGTGAAGGCACATCAACATGTGCAGTGCTTTGAGGGAGCAACATGCTTAGAAACTGTCTTCCACAGAAGTGTACAGGCAGCTAGTGTCTAGACACCTAGAGGCATATCACACGGTGTGCAAAAAATATTTCCAGATCATTTGAAATGTCTATCTTCTCGTAGCATGAGCGATAAGAAACACATCTACACGACCAGCAGAGCTCTGATAAACTGCTCTCAACATGAATATTCATGGCTCAAAAGTATGGCAGAGCAAAAAGGATTATTTAGAAGACACTCCACTCAAGTGAAATGAAGAAGACTCGGGGAATATTCTGCAATAAACCCACAATTAATACGAGCCTCTCCCAGTGCTCATCCACAGCAGTACATGAGGACCTTGCCTGCTTTTTCTGTGCAGCCTCTGTGTGAAGAGGGATCTTGGAAAGAGCAGGAATAAGGCATGTCAGCATCTCTGTGACACTGTCAGCAGAATACGCTAAAATACAACAGGCTGCCAAGGAAATGAAAATACCAAACTACCAGCTTCAAGGGGACTTGATCACTGCATGAGTATACTGCTAGGGGCTATTGCCCAGTTTGGCTACAACAGTGTAGATTATTACCATCCTGTGCCTCTCTGCCAGAGATGACTTTTCCCTTGGTAGCTACATGAATGTTCATCTCCCAAACTCATGATCTCATACTTTAACACAAATCTACCTCTGTAAAAAATTCCACCTGTAAGGACTATAAATGCAGTAGTAAACTAATTTCTTCCCTCTTCCTCCACCCGGCATATCACACTCTTGTACACACTTTATACTCATCATGTAAGCTGGGCAAAGGTGAATTGACCAGACCATGAGAGGACCTTGCAGTTGGTTCTCATCTCTAATTTATTTAATGGGAACATCACTACCAGCTACAGGAAGAGCAGCTTTAATGCCAACCAGGAGGTTCAAATCCAGAATGAAACTCCCTTATCTATAAGGTAAAGGATTAAAACTAATCAACTTAATAAGAGCCCAAGTGTCCCACTAGAAACACCCCTTGGTAGGAACAAGGATGGAGAGTAAGTCACATGACTTCGGGTAAGAAAACAAAACAAAAAAGTCCCAACCCTGGGCCACTGATTGAACACTGTCTCACAGTGACTAATTTCTGACTAGAACCCTACTGCTTTGGTTTTCCTTTCCCTCAGACAAGATGAATCACTGCGTGCAGGCTGACAGAAAGAGAAGGCATCCTTTTCCTTTAGCTGCCAAACCCCTCATGATTTTCCTGTATGGCCATCCGGCAGCAATGAGAGATTTCTGAAACTCACTGAAATCTTCAGGGCTTAAAAGATTATTGACATCCCTTACAGAGTGGGGATAAATTAGCTCTTATTTCAGATACGATGCATATTCTTTTCCAGTGCATTTAGCTTCTGGGGGGGAGCATACCTCTCATTTTAATCTCAAAGATATTTATCTTCCTTGCCAAGTTGCTACCTCTGTGCTTTTGTTATTTAAAACTCTTTGTAGCAGTAAAACCAAACCAAACCAAAAACCCTCTACAAGCTGAGTTTACAGAAAGGGACACATGCTTAAAGGAACAAATTCCACAATATTTTCAGTTCCCATGCAAATGTGTGTTTTTCGTCTCTTTGTTACACATTTGGGTTCTGGCACTCTGAGAGGCATATGCAAAGGTTTCTAGCACAGAGATCCAGGACAAATTTCACGGAAACCCAAAAGTTCAAGGCACAACCCCCTCCTCCCTCCCACCTCAAGTGTGAGAGACCCCACATTGCTGCTTGGGCTATCCTAACAAAGCATCCCTAAGCAAAACTTGTTCCTAAAACCAGCTGTGATGAACCACGCTGGATATTTCAAATTTTCATAAGCTGTGCTAACTGTTAAACATGAGCCTGAATTCTCATAAATTACAGGAACTGATTACTAGCATAAAACAGTGCACAGCCCTCCGGAAAGCACCATTCAGTTTCATTCTATAAAAGTCCCACAGAGGATTCTTGTTCTGAGGCTGCTTGTACAACATAATCAAGTCTTCAAAGCAGCTCTGTGCGTGACTACTGCATAACATCCAGCAGGTAAGATATGGAAAATGACATTTACGATTACATATATCTCATAAAAGAAATGCTGATGCTGAAGGAATAGAAAACTAGGTGTGAGTGCAACTGATTCATTAGCACACTTCCAAAAATTGTCAACAAAACTATCCTGCAACAGAGGGACAAATACCTTTGTCCCAAAAGAGATTTTGCAAAGGATGAGACAGTTGGTGGTGCTCTGATTTGGTGCAACTCTCTTTAAAATAGCCATCCTACCTGCCAGTATGTTCTAAAAATGCCACTGTCCTGGAAAAGCGGGATGTGCAGGGAGCTTGTAAAACCATAGACTTGGCTGGTTCTCTCAGGGAAAAATGTAACACCTTGTTCCACTCTTTATTTTTTGGGAATGTTAGATTCTGCTTCCTTACACTGTACTTACTATTTGTGCAACTAAGAGGGATGCCCCTTATGCTGAGGGTCTCTGCAACATGGACCTGGGGCCACAGGAGCTGCCTCTGAGTGCTGGCATTTTGGATGATGTCGACAGTTCCTCTGCACAGCAGAGATGTTGCAAAGGAGCCACTGGCTAATGTCAGCTTGCTTGCACAGTACGAGCCTCACCAATCTGAGCAAAGTCTGACCTACAGGCTCTTTTCTTCTTCTCAACAGATGGCCACAATATCCTTTCCACAGGAGGAAATCTCATGAAGTCCAAATGACTAAAACGTTTATCGTTCTATCAGAAAAAAACCCTGAATGTGTCTTTAAAGAGATTAAATAGAGATTGTGTGGAAGAAAGCCCTGTAGAGTAAGGGAAAGAAAATCTGGGGTGACAGTGAACTAGAAACCTAGTGTATGGATGGGTAAGGAAGCAAAGCAACCCCTGAGTGTTTTAAATGGAGAAGAATATCCGGCATGTAATTAAGAATGAAAGAGGAACATGATCTGTTGTATACAAAATCCAACTTGAATAACTTCGGAAGAGGTTGACAGCAAACATATCTGCAGTAACAGCCAATATAACTAAGGCAGACCAAGTGCTAAAAAGCCAGCAGGAAGAAAGGGGAGACTTTCTGCGTAATAGAAACAAATTCCTAATGTTACCCCATCTTCAGCTAATTTACATAGCTTGAAAATGGAAATAAATCAAAATCAAACAGATCTTTATCAGCAAAGAAGTTGGTAAGTCTACTCTGTAGGCTGTCAAAGTTCTGAAGATCACTCATGAGGACTTAACTCACTAGATAGCAATTTAAAACAGCCTCATATTTGAGGGTTTGCTGAGTATGCTGCAAAAGACAATTGCTTAGTGTAGTTTTGGAGGAGACCTTGCAGAATGATAGAAAGGTAAAAGGGGCTTTTTCCTTAGGTAGCAAGCTGGGAAAATTCCCTCCCAATAATTATTTTAATGCTGTTGGGCTTTATTGTAATTCTAATCGTCATAGTGTCAGGAGCTTGTATTTTTTTTTTTTTTTGAAATTTTTTAATTGTATCTTCAAATTTACATTTCAGTAAAGGTTAACATTCTGGGATGTTAAAGCTGAAATGTCAAAAAGGATATGCAGTAATTTAGATGGTAAGTACCTGAACTCAAAAGTAAACTTACTGGAAGGAACCTAGAACAAGGTGCTAAGAGGTGATCAGATGTTAGTACAAGAAAATGAGAAATCACCTTTGAAAAACATGTTTTTTCCTATTGCTTTTGTCATTGACCTTTTTTTGTCCTGGAAAGAATAATTTTGCAAGCAGCTGCAATGTTACTGAAGATGTAAATGAAGCTTCACAGTCTGTGTGATTAAAAGCAAACTTTAAAGCAGATCCCTAAACAAAGAACATGCTGTATTTATTGAAAATTAAAGAGAGCTGAAGTCAAAGCAGTGTTCAGATTGTTTTTAGACAGGCTGCCAATACTCTGCACTTTTCCCCTTTTTCTTTCTGAACAGTTCATATGCTGTTGTTATGCTAAGTTGCTAACATAACCATGATACAATGACAGAGAAAAGATGCACGCCTGACTCAAATGATTCTTAAACACACCCTCACAAAAAGTCAACTGCATGCTGCAGTCAACTGGGAGAATTCTCAGTCAACACCACCACACACAGCACCTGCACTCTGACAGCTCTCCAAAGCTTCATCACACACAAATCAGATATATGAATAAAGAGGGACATCCGGAATATTTATGAATAATGAGAGACATCCCAATTTATCTTTGGCACTGCAGTTTAGTATTTGGCGTCACTGCTGGCTCCAGGCTTGTGTGACACTATGGGTTTCCCTTCTCATTCTGATCCTTAAAACCATCTGCCCCATACCCACATACTTCACCAGCTTCTTCCCAGCCTGCCTCCCATGACCCTTGCATGAATGAGGAACCCAGAAGCCAGGATGGACAAGCATGACAGAGAAAGGAGGGTTTGCTTTGCCACAGTTTGAAGAAGTCAGGAGAATAAACTTCAATGCAACATACTGCAGGAGGGAAAATCTGAAACCAAGTTTTCTGTTATTTTGTGGCATCTTATGGGTTTGGAGGCTATGGTGGAGAGGAAAAAGGAAGGAGTATGAAACACCACATTTCAGAGGGAGATTAAAGGAGAAAGGTTAATTAGCACTTTAAGTGAGCACTTCAGGCTTCCAAGTTTTTAATACACAGATTACAATGAAGCAATCTTTCCTGCTGTTCTCCATGAGATTAATATTCACAGAGTTTAAAAAATGGTGACCTACTCCTGCTTGGATGTGCCACACAAGGACTGAGAACATGTAGGATGGAGAAAAATTAATTAGTAATGTAGGAGGCAGTGACAACAACAGAAAAATCTTCCGAAGCACAGACTTAAGATTTCACTGAGGAAAGCTTAGGATTGTTTTCTTGTTTCTTTTTTCAAAAAGTTTCTGAAATAAATAGGAGATTGTAATATATGAGATGTGGACAGTACGTGGTCTCTGTTGAAAAACCTGAAATGGACAGGAAACTTGGAACCGGAAGGCATGGCTTCCCCAGTTGTGCCATGCGCCATTTCAGTGACCCAGGCCTGCCACAGGGCAGTGACAGGCAGTGACGTACTAACTTACACTTCACACGGAGTTTAATCTGCCATACCAGAAAATGGATGTCCAGCTTTCCTCTAAGGGGAAAAACATTTATTTTAACAATAGTCATTTGCTTCAACAGGTCTGTATCAATCCCCTTCCTTATTTACAGAGGAATAAGCCGCTTGCTGTTTAGATAACATTCTCCTCAGGGCAGGCGCAGCTTATCGGAGCTGCCTGCTGTGAGCTGAGCCCAGGTTCCAAACAATATGCTTTTCCCAACTCTACTGCCTTGAAATCTGACACCGTAAAGTAAAGCGCAAATTGCTTTCCGAGCCTTTCTCTGGCTTTCCTCAGCATAGCTGGGAGAGACGTGGCCCATTTATAGCGAAAGTGGGAGAGAAGGAGAGCATGAGAGTGTCAGCTGGCTCCTCCAGTGAAAATCCTGGCCATGGCCTGTGCATCCTGTCTGCCTTTTACTGCGGTGTGGCATACTCTTCTGACGGACTTTCAATCCATTCACTCAATAGCATGCACAGAGATAAAACCACCAGAAGCTGGGAGCAAAAAACTAGTCTTTTCTGCCACTCTGCTCTTTCATCACCTTCCATTCACTCACCTGAGACTTATCCTTCCTGCAGACTTAACTCTGTCACTGTGAACGAGTTCAACACACGACTAAGGCAGGTGAAATAGCTTTTCTCAGTTGCTCTGTATTTGTATGCACTTTGAAAAAAAGCTGATGTGGTCACTCGCCTGCCTTAGAGGAGCTGCTGGTGCCTGGCAGGAGCGGCAGGCAGCAGCCAAGCAGAGCAGGCTGTCCTGCCACCAGCACCTCCAACCTCCACGAGCCCCTGTACTGATATGAACTGTCTGATATGCCTGTCTTTTCTTCATACCATGATCCAAGCCAGGTTGGCAGCTTTAATTATCATTTTCCCTTCCAGATGGCCTATACACACAGGTTAGAGGCATCCTCCTGGAGCAGCCTCCAGGTTTTACAAAGCCCACCTCTCTCCATGGCTGACACCTCTGCAAGCTGCCTCAGAAAAAAATAACCCTGGGTTGCCATGCTGGCAGGTCAGTGAAGGAGGGGTTGGCCAGGAGGTTTCTAGTTCCACCTGCATTGAACCAAAAACACATCGCCTTTTTTGTCAGAGAAGTCCAGCTCTGAAGTCCAGGACCTGGGAGTCCTGCAGCAAGAGGCACTGCTTCAGGGCACGGTGCGGTGAGCAGGGAGAGCCGCTCTGTAGAGCTCTCCTCCTTGCTTTGACAAGCAGTCCAGTCTTTACACCTCCTGTACAAGACTAATAAACTCTGTAAAATATCAAAATTACCATTACCAGGGGATACATCAATAATCCAGGGATTTCTCTGTTGGCTGTGTAGTGACTTGGTGCGCTGTGACCCACCGCCTTAAAAATTATAATCCCTTCACTGAATGAAACACAATTAAAAATAATATAATATTTCAAAGGACTAAGTGCTCCCATATGGAGATCAGTTCTTTAAGTGTTGTAATTTGCCAACTATAAATATGCTGGAATTGTTTTAATGAAATATCCTGTGCTCTTATGTAAGTATAGTATTGTTTCCATTCACACTTCTGTTCTACACAACTATTCCAGATGTTCTACCCACCATCTCGAGACGTTCTTTAGGCAAAAAAAAGTCTATACATGCATACACATTTAAATATGTATGTGCATAAACAAATATATATGTGTATAAAAAATAAACTTAAACAAAATAAAACCTAACGTTAAATGTTTTTACATTTAATAGGGGTTCTCCAGGCATGTCTTAATCTTCTTTTAATGAACCTGCAATCATATAACTCAAACCCTTAAATTATCATGATCCTAAGCTGTAATAAAAACAAGAATAAAAGTTTACTAGGAGGTCAACAACTGTCAAGTACAAGCAAGAGAAAATACAGAGATGCAGAAGAAGCAGAGGTCAAGTACTTCTGAAAAAATTCAGGTACTGTACCTTCAGGTATATTGCAGCAGTAGGTGACTGGTTACTGCTGTTTTATTTAATAAGACTTCACATAAATTCCAGCTGCTAACCATGTGATAAGTCCATCTCAGAACAGAAGGGCTTCTATTCTGCCACGCTATGATCCTGACTTCCACCCACCTCGCTGGGAGTTACAGCCATCCTGAGGGCTGAATAGATCCCATGGACCATTTTCCTGTGTTCACATTTGATTATAATGTGTGAGCTGTGTGAATGAACAATCTTTGGATTTCAGGAAAAAAAACACCTCATTTTATGTAACCCTATATGTGGTACAGTAATAATGCTGGGAATTGGCTGCACAACAATTTTCTCAGTGCTTTAAATGTAGTGATGGCACTTTTTTAAAACAAGAAGGAGGGGGAAAAAAAAAGGAAAATGCACACAGGAAGAAGGATGAGATTAAAAGATTAGCATCTCTGACTTTTTCTCCTCTTGCTCCTACCCCCATTCTCTTTTTTCCCCTGTATCACAGTTATCTTTCTTTTTATTACTTAACTCTTGCACTTCTATTAAGGGTCCAACCCTTTGCAAAATGCTGAGGGCCCTGAACTTCCAACTTTTTCCAGCAATGTAATGCAGGGAAAATAACTTCTTTTCTGTGCAGTCTGTGTAGCTGTTCCATAACTCCTACTGCAGCCTTAGGTGGTGGGAGGTTCTGCCACACAAACGAGTATTTCCCCATACTAGGAGGAGGAGGAGGTGGACTGGAAGATGCACAGAGTAAATTGCTGTCCAGCCCTGGCACTATGTGATTGGTACATCAGCTGAAAGGGAATGTGGGAAAATAAACAATGCAGATACTGGTTGATTAGCAAAACTTTGCTACTTTTTCCCCTAAAACAAAGGAACTTTTGTTTTCTCTTCAGCAGTCTGTTTGCCCTCTTCCATGAGTAATTTTGCACTCTTGGATAGTTGGAAAGAAAATATTTAGAACTGGGAGAATAAGAAGATACTTTCTCCCTGGTTTATAATGGAGGGTTTTGAAAATAAAAGTAATAACGTAATTTTGGTGATGTTTTATCCCCATAAAAATCTTATTGAAAAAAAAGAAAATCCTAATGACAATAAAACTATTATATAGAAAATTCAGTTGTGAAAAAAATGTTTTTGAAAGGGAATATTTGCTATTAATGGATGCTGATTTCAGAATGACATAAAAGTATGAAATAAATACATTTCATTTTTCTCTTAACAATTATACAGACAACACTGTATATTAAAGCAGTTTTTCACTTTAACATTTTTAATCTCTTTGCAATGTTTTTCTTAAAGGAAAACTTAATTATTTCTCACACAGTCTATAAGCTTTTCTCTGGGGACCTACATCAAGTATCTGTAACACAAGCTGAAACTACACTTAATAACGTCCACTGTGCCAAATTCACTCTTTAAAAAGCAAAAGCTTTCAAATCATTACAGCATAAGTGTTTAAAAAACCATGTGTACAAATGGCAAGCTTTTAAAACATTGGACGTTGCAAGTGTAACTCATCAAGAAAGAGTGTGACAGCTTGGGAGGGTGGTGAGGACACCCCTGACCAGTGACCATACAGTCCCAAAGAAATCCAGACCTGGAGACTTATCTTCATCCAGCAAGATGAAGCACATCAAATATGCAGGAGTGAACTACACTAGCAAAACCACTAGTCCCAGCTGTTTGTAGAAATAAAGGAAAAAAAAATATCTAGGTGATGTTCCAAATCCGTACTTCCGTGCTGCAAGCTGAGTCAAGCTACAGCTGCAGCTTTTTTACCTGTGGAGTTAGCACCCAGACAGACCAGCTTCGTCTCAGGTGCAGCTTTGACTCCATGCTCTCAGCATCTCCGAGCACAAGCATGGACATTTTTGCTAGGCATGATGCTCTTTCTGCATTTTTTCCAGGGTCTGCTGAGTGAACAACTGCAGACCATGCAGTGGCCTGGTGTGGAAACATGCAGGGAAGGGGTGGGAAAACTGAAGGAGGCTTGCTGAAAGGGTGACCACAGTAGCTTGGGATGATTATACAAACGGTCTACATCTTTTGATGTTTCCTCTTTTCTAATAATAAGATGGTCATCTGCATGCTTTGATTTCTGAGAAACGCTGCTTCATTACTCTCCCATAAAAACGGTCTGTTTCCTCTCAGAGAACAAATTAGAGGAAGAGACCTGCAATAATTTACAGTATATTGACAGTTATTACTGTGCAATGATATAAAATGGTGATTATACTAAGTGAGAACTTTGGTAAAATTCACGTACTGGAAGCGGAAGAGTAAATTCAGATTTGGTACCATGTGTCTGAAGTCAAACCATCTGGGGCAACATATAGATTCCAAATCCCAATCACTTTACTCATTCATGTAGTTTCATCATGATTATTCAAGCACTGACAGTGCGTTCATGCCATAATAAATAAAGAAGATGAGAAATTACAAGGCTGACTTATGTGACTATGACAGGCACCATTTGGCCTCCTGTGCCAATGCATCATAGCGAGACTGCAGGTCTTGCTACTGCGACCTTTGCACGTACTGAGCATTTCTTAGTACTATTTAGAACAGGAAAATGAAGAGAGATAACTTGTTAGTTCCTTCTTGCCACCCAAAACACAAGAGGCAGAGCTCTGTTAAATGGGACCTATTTCACCGAGCTGATAAAATTCAAGAGTTCAACAGTGTCACAGCCTGGCATCCACATTAAACTTTATTTTTTATTAGCTAATGCATGGGTTACGTTTTAATGGATGCTAATGTAAATAGATGTGCTTATTATGAGTTTAGTGCACTCACAACAGCTTAATAAAACATTTTTATTGTCATCATTTATTGCCACATTCTTTTCGCACTTAGAGTGGTATAAGTCCAAAATAGCCCCCTAGAAGTCACGGGTTTACCTAGGTGTAAATCTGTGGTTACTTTAGATGTTTATCAGCTTGAAAGGAGACTCTGGCTCACAGAATCTACATATCACTTTGATTTAAGCACTGCTGAGTTTAAGCAGACTGTAACCAGATCCTGAAGAATCACTCTGGCTCAGAAGGAGAGGAGTAATAATTTTAAGTACGGGATAACTCTATTCCTTTATATAGCTTTTTTAAAAAAATAGCTTAAAATACAATGTCTTGCTTTCCTTATGAAATGGTGATGAAAGAAAATTAACTTTCAGAAAGTTATCAAACCATTCGGCATCTGAGAATTTTCATCCCAGGAAGGGTTTCTACACAAGAATACGTAACGAAGGACATGAGGACCACACAAAGCACTGCTGAAACGCAACTGTGCCCTAAGTGAGCACAGCCAGGTCTAAAAGGGCAAAGCGATGCCAGAGAGCATGCTATGGCTGGAAGAGAAAAAAAACAGGGACCTCTCAGATGCGTGGGGAAGACCAGCAAGAAGAACATAAAGCACGGGAGATCACACACATCTATAGCTGCAGCTGCGGAAACAAAACTGGCCTGACATTTTACAATAGGTCATCAGATTGTGAGTACTCAAAAAATGTTATTTACACATCACACACAAAAAGAAGGGGAAACTCTAGGAACACCATTCCCCTGAGCCTGAGCTGGTTTGCTGATCAAGAAGAACTCAGTACCAGAAGATCAAGTGTTTCAAAAGATGCCACCTAACAGCACATGACTCAACTGCCATGGTACACCCTTCTTGAAGGACACAACCCACCACTGCTGAGCACAAGACCCCCAAGAGAAAATAAACTCAGATTGGCAAAGTCGTTAATAGTATACAGGGAGACAGACGCTGGAACAAATTACCCCAGTGTGAACAAGGGCATGGCTCCACAGCACGCCAGTGCTACCCTGGCAACAGCACACACATGCAAAACCGCACAGAAAATGCCACATTGCATTTGTCACAGCAAAAAAAAACCCCACCAAACCCTACATGGAGGCATTTACCACAGAGCAGCTGAAATGCTGTGGTTATCTTCTGGTAATGCAGTATATTTCAGAGACTGGTGCTTTCCCCAAACGGTTTTTCCTTGTGTCAGCAAGCTCAGGCAGGAGAACATGCTTTCGCTCTAACTAGTCAGGGGTGCTTTGTGCCTTTTTTTCCACCCAAGCTCGCTTGGCTTAATAGCTCTGCCTTACAAGACTTCACCATGACTCAAAATTTATGAGGGAAATTTTCTAAGGTAAAAGGGCAAGCAGGTGCCCAGGTTTCCACTGACTACCAGTACCTTGCTCCTACATGTGCTCTTGAACATCTCCCCAGACTGGCTCTGTAAGTGCCTGTGAAAAGGAGGCTGAAGAACAGGCAATCCACCTGGCACCTGCTGCAGCCAATATGCTCACACAGACGTGAGAAACTTCTGCACTGAACTCCCAAACATCCTCTGGATTTCGGCTTCATTACAAATATGAATTTCAGGCCAAGTTTGCCAAAAGGTTCGCACAGATTTACGTATCGTCTTTCTGCAGAGCTAGCCCAAATTATGACTTCAGGTAAAAGCCATGAGAAAAACCCACGATGGTTGTTTCTTCCTGAAGCCAGGGAACTGTTGGTAGTTTGGCACCAAACTTACGAGTCAAACACAAAATGCGAGACAGGAAAAGTACATGAAGGAATATTTCCTAACAACCTCTGCAGGCCAGAGCGGCATATTGTTACATGCCTAGGAACACAAATTTGGAGGGAGGGGATAATAATGAAATACAAAAGAAAGACAGGAAGCTGGGGTGAGAATCTCCTGATGTGCTAATTAATTCTTGATTCATTCTTCCGCTGTAGGCGTATAAGAAACTATTAGGGAATTGCACAAACGACTGTGAAAGCTGTGTGCCCAAATTCTGGTTTCTGTTAATCTGGCAGAAACCTTTCACGCTGACTATGGCAGAAATAAATTATTTAAAGGGACACAAACCTGTGAAGTGCAAACATGCCTTACCCTTGACAGAAAAGAAGGTACTGATTTTTGCCTATTGTTTTAAGTTCAGAGTCCTGATTATAACATAATGTGAAACAAGAAAAAAAACACACTCCCAACAACATCCTCAGTTTGCTGAGCTCAAACTAATCTTTCCAGGAAACTAAGACTGAAACCAGACTGAACCTAACTTTGTTTTCCAGCTTTTTTTCAAAGGTGAGGCTGGAACCTTGGACAAATGGAGAATGTAGCAAATCCTTGGGAAGCTATACCCAGACCCTTTCCTTCTTGGTGGACTGGGGCTGCACATCTCATCAAAGCACTCATGTTGATCACAAGGTCTTATCATCCCGGTGCAGTCAGTCGTCTGTCAACAACACAGAAGTTCACACCTCTCATCTGTCAGTAAGCGATGAGTCTGAGGATTTCTCCAAACGAATGATCTCCAGTCCCAAATGGAAGCAGCCACCAAGCGCTGCTTTGAACAGGCTGTTTTGCTTGCATTCCCCATGCTACCCCACCAGCTCCTTGCCCCTGGAATGCCACAGCACCCCAATTTGGAAGCAGCTCTGAATTCAAATCTTAGACCTACCATCAACAGCATAATTTGGAGACTGCCCTAGCCTCGATGTATGCTCCATCTACGCACGCAAACAGTCCCTTTGGCAGATACCTAAATGCCACTATCCCACAGCATAATTAACAAATCCAAGGTGAAAAATTTTGTATCGATTCACTGCTCTCACACCCACACAGGCTTTTTGTGGCCGTACCTACTGAAGGTCTGCCTCTTCAAGGAAATACTCTGCCTGAAACCTGTGCTGCCTCAGAGGCACATTCCACTTCCTCAAAGACCTAGCGAAAAGCCAGCTTAGTTACACCCACACAAAGCTACAATCACCCCCTAAGTCTTTGGGAATCCTGGCTTTGGCTTGGTTTTGTACCAAAGTTCTTGAGAAAGCTGCCATTAAAACAGAGACCGAAGCTGGGATCTGAAGAAGCAAATCTATTTTACTGTTCCGTGCCCAGGCAGAGCCCTGAATATGACCGTTACGTTTCACAGTACATAAGCACAGCTCTCGCTCCACAGTACCATTTTCCTCACAATATCGAGAGAAAACGTCATTTTTTTCACAGATTTTGCAACAATAATTTTCCAGAAGCATACTTTAAGGTAGCACAATACAATACATCTTTCCTGCAAAGACTCATTTGTGAGCTGAATCACTGGGAATATTTTCCAAAAGCCCTACTTTAAAAATACTTCCACTGGATGACTGCTGTTCGAACAATGTAAAGAAAGATTATAAAAGGCATCTTCGTAATATGGGTTATCCTTTAACAGTCACATGTTTTCAAGTACAATTTTAGGGATGCTTCCTGAGATTAATTTTAACAGCAAAAGCAGTTGTTGTAATGTCCTTCATTTTTAAGATAAAAAAGGGAAAGCCAAAGAGGGAGTTGTGTAACACAAAAGCCTCTTGTATTATTTAAATCTAAAATTATTTAATTCTAAAACCATGCATGTATACTGAATCTCATCTAGGTAAAATTACACCATAAAAAAAAATCTTTTTGACCTCCCATCTATCTCATAAAGAGGAAAAAAACCCCAACCACACCACCAAAAAACCTAAAAGTGCTGAAACCAGCCCTCCCCAAAATGCTGAAACCCACGGATATCACCAAGAAGAATCTACTTTCCAGTATATTTGTCACCATAGTTCAGCAGTAAGAATTCAACTAAGCATTCTGGTTTTCTCCCATGTCTGGGCAACTTTCCAGAATGTCTAAGCTCAACAGGCAACCTTTAGTCCTATCTAGGTTACATTCCTTTTTTCTACTCGCCTGTTTCCTCCCCGTTGACATTTGCACAAACTACAAAAGCAGTTGCAGTGAGAGATTCCATGACAAAACATGGTGCTGTAGGGCTGTCTTTAAAAACATTGAAAAAAACTCACCAAGAAACTGAGAAAGAATGACAATACTCTAGGAATCCAGAAGACAGATACAGAAATTTGCACATTGTGTATAGACATAACTTTGTTCAACCAACTGATCTTTCATTTCATATAATTTTCTCTAGTCTTCTCACTTGACCAGGTGGAACGATGCAAAACATCATTACACCAAGTTTTACCTCCTTGTTATCTCATTCTTCTGGGATCTAATTAGCCCTGGTGTGGATATCATAAATTGACAAAAGACAGAAAGAAGGAATGATCTTATTTTTAAAAGAGGGAACAACCAACATAGCTCAGATGAAAGCAATATGTAAAATTAATTCTCTACTTTTGATCGCCTCTAGAATTTCTGACAGAACCAAAATCTGCAAAGAAACACAACATAGCTAAGGAATTCAATTCACCTCATCATTCATCTAGTTTTTCCTCTTCTACTCCTCCAGCTTTCTTATCAGGTTTTCATGTGCCTGTTTCACTTTTCAAAACTCCAGTTGTTCCAATAAATAGCTTTTTGTTTACAGACCATGCGCCTAAAAATTGTTTTTCTTACGGTGAAAAAAGCCATCAACAGAAAAAAATACACTTCTCTATATCCATTTGCTTCTAAGGTACTTCTTCTTAATCTTTGCAATGGTTCTCTTCTAATCCAAAACCCTTGAGGCATTTTAGAAGGTAAATGAGTGATTAGAGGCATTCCTGCTGTAATTTATATGCTTTGTAAACCCTAATTGTTCTGAGTCAAAGATTTCATTTTTCCTAAAGTGCCAAGTTTAGTAGGCTTCAAGGGCCACAGCAAGATGTATCCTATTGGTCAGGCTTTCATAGATTCTGGTCCACCTTGGTGTGTGTTTTGCTTCATATTTTAAAATACAGAGATTACAGTTGTTGGAAAAAAAACCTCCCACCATCTTTTTGATTACTACCTGAAAAATGCTTTTCATCATTCACATTTTGAATTTAAAAAAATCTTGAGCAGCTCTAATGTTGTTTCTTCAGATCTTTTTAGATGGTCCTAAAACTTGTTATATCTTATTGCAAAGATGAAAGAACAGAAATATTATCTCCATTAATTTGCTATTAAATTGTAAAAACAAACAAACATATAAAACCAGTTGCATACATAAAGTATGTGTCACAAATTCAATGACTGCATGGTGGTGCAGCATAATACAAGGGTTTCAGTGGCACTAAGCTTGGAATGACCCATAAGAGTTCATGAATAACTACTTACAAATAATATGGCCATTTTAAGCTCTGAGCTAATAAAAATCTTCATACTTTGTCATCATGTACTGTACATACTCACACACAAATGACTAAGGAGAAAACTCTACAGGCACAATAAAGCCATGCAAGCCAGCAACACTAGGTGGTGGCTGTACAGCAAGAAGAAACTAATTTGAATGGAAGAAATTTACGTATAATTTATGTACGCAAGCATATACTACGTATAGAGAGGTGTAACAGGCATATCTCAAACTAGTATGCAGGAAATGCATACAATTTAAGCTTTTGCTTTAGGTACAATATACTTTTCTTTCTAACTACTGGGCAGCTGAAATCTCGTTTCCTCAGCCCAACGTAATTTCATGCTTAATTTACAAAAAAGGGAATACCCAAGGACTGTCTGAAGGGGGAGAAAATATGGATAGTATAACATTAGTACACGGACCTGCTACTCTGTTGTTTGGCAGCAGAGAGGTCTGTGTAGTTTCTACCCTTCAGTGTATCAGAGTAAGATTCCAGCAAAAATACATGTTAAGGGGGGGAAGAAGGGAGGGCTGGGTGTTCAGCTGAATGAACTTACTGTTACCTTTTTTTTTTCCTAACATAAGTCTTCTTTTTCCTGATACTGTCTGAATTTGAAACATCTAATTTAATCCATTGAAGGGCCCCGTCTTCCTTTTATTTCCTGTCTGTACTAGAGCAGTCGCCTGTTTCAATTATGACTTTCTCCAGCTCCTACATTTTTCGTGCTCCAGCTGGCTCAAAGTGCACTTCCTTGGAAAGTAAAATGCACTAACTGTGCTGATTGGAGACTGATAGCTGGAAAGCCACAATATTTAATAGCTGAGCTGATAAGAGGAGGGGTTAACAAAAAAAAACCCACCCCACCAACACCCCCCCCCCAAACTACCCAACACAATTTTGAGCCTAAACAAAAGGATATTATATAGCTGCATGTTCAAATAAGGCCCCATGTAAAATATATATACATAGAACTGCAGACCACTTACATAAATTCATACTTTTATGGTAAATTTCATCCACTTCTAGGCACATGTGTTAAATGCTTCTTTCCTGCTTTTCAGTCAGTTAGTGCTGACTGGGGACTAACTCAGTGCAATTATTGCAAAGAACAGGATTGTGGGATTGATACGGCACTACTGCAAAACCCTTTCCAGCTAAAAATAAGATTGTTTTGTAGTCAAGATGGCCAAAAAAAAAAAAAAAATCTCTGGGCTGTAAACACCAGTGAATGTATTTTTTTCTGCTTTATGAAAACCACAAATCTTTTTTTCCCCTTTCTTTCTTACTCACAGGGCAGTTTAATTACAGTTTAATCTCTTTCAGTAAGCACCCCTTGAGACCTTATTGTCCTGGTACTGTATTATCAAGGCAACAGCTACAATTTACTGCAGTAGGTGGGTGCTCCCTTTAGGAAAGCCAGAAGGTACCAAAGTAGTCAAAAGAAAAAAAAAAAAAAAAAAGAAAAGGAATAAAGAAAAATTAGTCCAGTTACTTTATTACTAACTAACAGCACAAAGCTTTACCGGACCCTAGAGGTACTAGTTCCATAATTAGAGAAACACTGCAAAGGAGTTGGCCAACACTTTCTCTCTCCAACATGCTTACGTCAGTAAATCTGAATGAGAACTTGCAGGTAACAAGGTTGTTTAGTGGTGTAGTTCCTGCTGCACCCTGGATACATGGCAGGGGCAGGCCTTGGGGGGGGCAGGGGAAGAAGTTAATGAAGAAAAGCAGGTTGTTAGGTGTGAAATGCTAAGCATAGATATCTTGGTTGATAGGGCAGTGTGGAAAATAAGCAGGAACTAGTAATTTAAGGAAAAAAAAAACCTACAGAACATTGCCAGCTTTGTTTTCAAGTAAATTTGAAATTCTTGCCCTGAGACGTGAAAATGACTTTGGTGTAGAAACCCAAACTTAATTCAAGCTAACAACGTGGAGGACATCCTAACAGCTAGTTTTTCCTGCTGTTTATACAAGCACTGTGAAACAAATGCAACAGAGAACTGGTTCAGTATGAAATTACTCGTGCTACTGAGGAGGGCACAGCTACCTGATCTTTCAGGTATGGTTTAGCTGTACGTCTGCATAGGCAGTCTCATTATATCCGAGGCACACAGCACATAATCATGGCGCAGTGAAATCTAAGCGATGCGTAACTGATATCTAGGAATGATATTTTTCCAAATATTTTTTGTTAAAAAACCCAACTCTGCTGTCCTGTCTGGTCTCTCACCACTGTTTACTGTACATGGCAGAAACTTGTTGCCAAGCGCACAGATATGATACCTTATGTAGACGGTGACCTAAAGGGAATATTTATTTCTGTGCAGTGTAGTAGGTTATGGTTACAGCTATCACGCTGTTTCAGTCTCTGATTTATTCACCCAGAAGGCCAGATACAATATTTTCCTAAATCTGTTTCCTATTAACTTTTCCTCCCACCTGCCATGGCCACCCCCTTCAAGATTCCTAAAATGGATTAAGTCTCTTCTTTTCTCAGCCACAAACCAAGGTATACTGTATATAAAAAGTCCCCCATCCTTAAGGCAATGATCAAGGAACAGGATATCCTGGTTAATACTAATGCGGGAAGAAGGTTTGCTCATTCTCACAGACTTTTCAACCCACTGCTGCCTTCTGAACCAGCCTAAGGCACACTTTCCTTTTTTTTTTTCTGGGAGAAAAAAAAAAAATAGAGGCAGAAATTATTTCAAAAGCTACATCTGCCATGTGACAAGGCAGCATGGCACTGCAAATGCATGCTCCATCAGGGGTGACACCACGTTGGGTGGCAGCGAGGAGCCACGTCACCAGCGCTGTGTGTTTCCAGAGCCGTGCTCCCTGTGCCTGCGCTGCTCCTGGGCAGAACTACCTTCTAAAGGAAATATTGCTAGCAGTAATAACAGCAGCCACGACAACAGAAAGTATTCCCCAAATCTGCTTGCAATAACCTGCAATTACAGGTGACAAACCACCCCCCCCCAAAAAATGACCCACAGAAATAGTAAGCAAACTTCTAGCCCCTCTGCTCCTCTCACACACAGAACCGGCCTCGCAGGAATGGAAAGCTATCTATGCAAAGAAAAGTCAGTAATATACACCAGTGCAAACTATCTGTTTAAACACATACCTCACTGTTTCAACATCTTCTTGTCTCCTGACTTCTGTTAAATTACCGTTGATTATGATGGATGTTGTGGAGATAAGGTTTTTAATAACTGCTTTTCTTTCCTGCAGCAAATGTTTATGCAAGTAGCACAACACCTTGTTCTTTTAATTCGTTTTAAGGCATTATGCAAATAGCAAGATCTAATCAATGACAAACGTGTTAGCCACATGAATAACTGAGCAGACTGTGGCCTGACTCCTTTTTTTACACATATGATACAGGTGGGCCTTGGTTATGCTTGTTTTATATTGGTATAATCTCACTAATTGAAGGGGAAATGCTCCTGATTTATATCCATATGAGTCAAGAGGGCAACGAGAACCACAATCAATTAAGCATAAAAAAAAAAAAAACAAACAGAAAAGCTTTTCCTGCTAGATACAAATCACAGTGAAAGAAATAAAGCTGAACTTATTTACCTACACACACAACTATAAACACATGCAATGAGATTGCATTAATTCCCTACAGTGTTACAAGACTTCCTTCTAGTGAGTCAAACAACTTTATTAGGAGAATTTAGTTAGGGAAAGAAAGGAATGAAACCCCCACAATCAGTTCTGGAACAGCACTGAATTCATTCTCACTTACCGCAGGGTGATTTTGCATTAGTAATTTCTTTTGCCCTCAATGCTATATTCCAAGATTATTTTATGCTGGTGTAAGTCACTAATATTTTGGCTATTTTCTCCACTGCCCGGACTTACTAAATACCATGCCTCATAAAACAGGGATTTAAATCTTCCCAGAGTAAATACATTTTATTTCTCACGCTGCCCCCTCCTTCCCCACCAAAGGTTTCTACTATAAATGGCTGGTTACAGCCCAATCAAAAGCATAAAAGCAATTGAATAAACAAAACCATGAAGTAAGTGTAAAATATTAGCGTCCAGACATGCAAGATGTATGCAGGTACTATGAAACCTCTACAGCTGTATAGGCCTGGAGCTCATGCAGTGCCACAGGTTTAACAGGACCTGCTACCAATAAGAGTTTTATTTGCTTAATAAATTACATTCAAAAGCACAATAGTCTGGGCTCTTAGCTGTAAAATTGCCAAATATTGTCAATGACTGCTCTCTGGTTATAAATAGTAAAATAATGTACAACTCATTAGATTTTTGATTCCCTATGCAATTCTTTCTAACCATTACTCAGAAACATAAAAAGTAACTCTACATGATATTTTATAGAGGTTATAAATTGCTATGAGGAGATGACATGGGATAAATTTGTAGGCAGGGTGAAAGAGACCCAGCCAAGCCAAATGTGTAAATTAAGAGGTCGGGCAAAGTGTGGGACTACATGAAACAATACTGAAATCATAAAGATAGACGGATAAGGATTAACTACAGCAAAAAGAGGTTTACACTGATGGAAAAAACACTAATAGAGCTCTCCACTGAAGACAGATAAGTTAACTGTGCCTGGTAGTATGTAAAAATCTTAACATCAAATCCTTTTCAAGTAACTTTAGTGTCCAAAGTAAGAGTAATTAAACCTGGAGAAGCACTGTACAACAGCCATCTCATTTCGATGAGCCAAAGTTGCAGGATTTTCTATTTACTTCTCAAGATGAATTTTGGCAGCTCTACAATAATTTTACTGGACCATAGGGAAGATAAATGTTTCACTGGATAATGTTCCCAGAAAATTAAACAAGTTCCTTATTTCTTTTTAAATAAAGGAGCTGATTTTTTTTTTACAAAAAGACACACATAATGATGCCTTTTTTGTCATGTATTTACATACTTACTCAATATATGACAAAATACTTTGAAACTCCCCAGCACAGGCTTGCAGGACTCATCACAGTATTTCCTTTTAGCTTTAGGAAATTAGGCAGAGAAGCTTTTCCTTCACTGCATATCTCAGTCTCTTTGAGTGACACAAAATTCAGAGGATACTGCAGGAAAATTCTTGCAATCTTGCAAAATTCTGGGTGTTTTTCACAGGCTAGCGTTGCCTCAGCTCCCAGGATGAAATCTTGAGCCTGTGATCATTCTCTCACACCTCACTGGAGGTCAAAGGCAGCAGGGACATGTCCATGAGGTTCAACAGGAATAGGGTTGCACCACAACAGTCGAGGTGCTCAAGTCACTTGCAGTGTCAAACGGTGAAGTTGGTGTATTTAGTTCTCACTGGATATTAAATTGAATTAATGAAACACAAAGCTTCCCAGAGTGGCAACTATATTATCTCCCATGCTTCTCACTGAGACTTTCAAAAAAGAGGTTTTGCCTGCTCCATGTATACAGTATTAAAGCCCTCTTTGCTAGGGCTGAAGTTGACATTTCCTGCCCAAATGACTCCACATACCTAGTGCTATGTAATAAATGCACAGTTGAACATACTGGTATATAAATTTCAGTGCTGAGACAGTGTCTAATAAACATCTCTCCACTAAGACATGTGCCAATTCTTTTGGACCGTGGTAGAAAACTGGAAGATATTTTTGACAACCTCATTTACCACAAAAGCCTTAATCAACTAACATTACTACAGATGTAGTGGTATAAGAATAAAGCAAGATACAGTTTTTAGGGAGAGGCTATAGATTTTATGAAGCCAAACGATACAATATGGAAAACCCCTAATATCTTCACACACACGAGTTTTTTTCAGGTCTTGATCTACTTCAGCTAGTGCAATAAATGGTATTACCTCCTCCTTGCCTCACGTGTAAGCTTTCAAATAAAAACACTTTCTCATGCACCCTTCTCCTTTCTTAAATATCGGAAAAATGCTTCACAACACTGAACATTTCACTCTGATAAATTAACATGGTACGGGAAAATTGTTCCCAAAGGATTTGCAGCAGCAGGGCAGTCCTGTGGCAGAATATCAGGCTGAATGATAGGAGACTTTGTTCTGTGTGTAGCCCTGCCACAATTTGACCTTTGGTACCTTTCTAACCATTCCCTCTTTCATCCTTTATCTGGCCTGTCTATAACGGATTGACAGTACTTTGGGGCAGAGTCTACTCTTCGTAGACATTTGTGTGGTGTCTAACACAAAGGAATCCCAATCTGCTTTTAGCACTGTGCAAACACACAACTAAAAATGCAGCTTCTTCCTCTGGGACCTTGCAATCTCAGGCAAGAGACAGCAGAGAGATACATCAAACAGATGGAAAACACAAGTTAACTCAGACCTCCAAGTGGTTTGTCTGAAAAGCAGAAGCTGGTTTACTTTGCAAAATATGGCTTGTACCTAATTCTGAATGCCTCCATTAAAACTCTCTGAAGTCTCCACCAGTGGTCATTTTTCTACGGTCTTTAAGTGAAAATAAACCAACTTTATGGTAGAATAAATGGGATTCCTTCTTAGCAGAATTTCATTGCTTATAAATTTACACAACTCCACAACTGAAAATGGGATACAGCCCGTCTTTTTCCATTTGAGTAGTTGAGTTCCAGTGTTACCTTGTACTTTGTTGGCAGTTGTTTTCATCTGTTGTCTCTTAGCTCTAGTCTTCTGAGAACAGACTATCCTTCTGTTGTACACATATTGTGCTCATAGACTAGAGATCCTGGACTAGGAGATAGGTCCTCAAGTACTGCCTCAACATAAAAAGGAAAAGGCAACAGCTTATAAACAAGCTCAGTGAAATATCAACGACTGTTCTTTTCCATATGCACGTGATAGGGGAACTAGATCAGCTTTGTGCCATCTGAAAGCAGACACACAAGTATTTGAATTCCTTGTGAGCTACAACGGATATCTAAAGAAGTTTAGAAAGCTCAAGATATCTGACAAAGGAGCTCCTGGGGAACGCATGACAGATTTATTCTAAGAAAAAAAACCTGGATAAAAATCTGGTGTGAGCTGGGACATTTTCTATGCTTACACACACACCACAAATCCCAACTGAGTCAAGAGCAGCAGCAAGGGCATTTCTGAGGGAATAATTTTGCAACCTCCTAGTCAGCTAATTTTTTTTTATGTCTGAATGAATTGGGTCCTGTCACTCTAAGACCTTGGAAAATCAGGACCTTGTAGAGCTTGCTAACTGACATCTCTCTCATTCATGAAAAGTGTAATCTGCTGGGCCAGTAAAGAGCTATAAATATAATTTTTACCCTGTTTCTTTTTCATATTTCTGGCTCCTGGCCACCTGGATTTGAATAAATCCATCACCGGAAGATTCCACATGTTTGCTATTTGAGCAAACATCTGTTGGTTAAGCTGCTGTTCCCTTGGGAGTATGGCCTGGCTGTTCCACCAGTCAGTTTGGTGGCTTGGTTTCCCTTGTATGCAAATGCATGTTGTTTTTATTAGCTTGTTCCTTCTCTCTGCAGCTATGGCAGAATCCACATTGTGCTCTGACGTAAACTCAAACGCTTGGTGCTCTTTTATTGCTCTGCCTAGCTCAGTCCTATTATTCTTCTGGAGGATCGCTAGCTTGCTGATTGTCCTACTAAGGACTTCACTGATAAGCATTTCTTCATCAAGTATTTTCTGAAGGTTTTGTTTTGTTTTTTAATGTCAGGGAATGGTCTAGACCAGAAGTCTTTCTGTCAATATGGCCATTATTATTTTTTTTTTTTAATTATGTGGACCTGAGTATGTACCACCCTCAGTCTGCTTTCATGACTTCTCCTAAGATCTTTCTCCTCTTCTGTTTCTCCACATTCGTTTTTGTTTCCCTTTAGGCTTTTCCACCTTATTAACCTTCTGCTTCTTCCTTTACTTNTGGTCTAGACCAGAAGTCTTTCTGTCAATATGGCCATTTTTTTTTTTTTTTTTATTTATGTGGACCTGAGTATGTTCCACCCTCAGTCTGCTTTCATGACTGCTCTTAAGATCTTTCTCCTCTTCTGTTTCTCCACATTAGTTTTTGTTTCCCTTTAGGCTTTTCCACCTTATTAACCTTCTGCTTCTTCCTTTACTTTCCTCATAGCCTAGCTTCTCATTATCCATCTCCCACCATCTAAAGTAATTGGTAATAAGTAAGAGTTGATTACAAAATTGACAGCTGTGTAACAAATCCCAAATGAAACATACACACACACACACATACATATATATGTGCTTGTCTTTCTGAGCTATAGCTTCAGGCAGTTTGCAGACTCAGGAAGACAGTGTGGAATTGGTTATAGGCTGTGCATTCATGAGTCATATCACTAGTCTAGACACCACTGCTTTAAACTTTCCTCTGAGGATTCAGCAGTCTATGAATGAAGTTAGTCTCTGTGTACAGGGCAATACCAGGCAGACATAACACAGATATCTACTGGTTTTCTGGTAAAAGAGAGAGCGTCCAGTAAGAAAATGTTAATTTTACTCTTCTGACTGATTCTGTCCTCTCTTTTATTCAATAATCTATATTGACTGTCAACATGAAATTTCCTCCCCCATTCTATCTTTTGCACATATGCTTGTCCATTTGAGAAAGCTCCTGTGAAGAGGATTACGATCAAGTTTCCAAGGATGAGATACCTAGAACATCCTGTTTCATACAATGGATCCTCCATCTACAACTAACCAGCATGATTTTCAGGTTTAGTTCTTCTCAGAGCTGCTTCTACTTTGTTTTAAAAAGCAGTGATGGTCCCCTTCTGATGACATCTGGAAGGGAGGAGTTCTCACAACAGGAGTCCTGGTGGGTCCTTGGATCAGCCTGCATGGGAGCAGTTGCGAGATAAAGGCCAGAAGTACTGAATGCAGAATTTGCTCCATCAATCAGTTTATCAAAACAAACTCTTATTTGAGCCTGAGGAGGCCAAAGAGCAGGATTCTATCTCTGTCAATGAATTATTTTTCTGTTTGTAAATTGTTTGCAGTAGAGGAAAATCTGAAGGAAAGCAAATCAATTAACTTCAATTTCCCTTTTATTTTTCCTTCTACTTTCAAAACTTTAGCTTCTGGATTTCTCAGGAGGGAGAAGCAAACCAGGGAAAAAAATTCCACAAAGTATTGACTCAGGGTTCACATTTCCTCTAGCTATCAGAAGACATCTGGTAGTAGCCTGGAAAAAAGGGCTCGCGCATCTGTGTGAAGACTGAAGCAAGTGCTTCCGAGACACGTGTGTCCCATTGAGAAGGATGCTTTCCTGCATGATTCCTCAGATTCATGGCCTAGGAGGGAGCTGTATCCAACTTCATCTAATGTCTGCTTGTCACAGTTTTCATACAAGAAGCCAATAGCTTTGGCTTTCTGGAGGCACCCCAGATTTCCTCTTCTTCATGTTAAGTTGTTTTTTGGCAAAAGGTCTTACGATGGAGCAGAAAACTGCATTAACCAGACAATTAGCTGAATTCCAGAACTGACTGAGCAGGCGAAAAGGAAACCAGAAGTCCTCACCACTAACAATGCATTTCGCGAGCTGAGTTGTCCATTAAGTACTGTGGCCACCTGGGCTAAACTGCAACCAGTGCTTGCTGCCAGCTGGCCTTGTCATCACTTTCCCTCTGTGGGCCATGCGTCGTGCAGCCGGAGGAACAGACAGATGATAAATTGCAAAAAGAATTAGAGGACCTGTTGTCCCAGCAATTGAATTTTTTCAGACCAAATAAATGGACATTTTTCTCTTTGAAGGAAGCAAGGCAGCACATCTGCTTCAACCTAAGAGCAAGAATAACTGGAGAAATCTCACACCCTCACCACGCATTCATGGTGTGAAGGGAAGGGGGGTGCACCCATCAATCAAATGCATCTGTGTCTGCCGAGGGCAGGAAGCTCCAATGGCTGGCTCAAGGAGTCTTTTTCTAAATTCATACCAGGTCTTATGCTATTTTAAATAAGACCACTGTGGCCGTGTGAGTTGAGCAGCTTTAAACCTGTTTGGCAACATCTTCCCCCTCCACCCATCTAGGCACAGACCCAGCAAAGCATTTCTGCTTGCCCTTCTCTTTAAAGGTCTCATATAGGTCCTTTGAAGTCAGCAGACTATTCCCATGCTTAAATGCTTTGCTGAACAACGGCTGGAACAGTACCAGCTCAGCACCAATCTGCTCCTCCAAGGGCTGCCTGGGTATAAGTGTACCTTGCCTGCTGGCATTACATTAGATGGACTCCTGGCCATGCCTCCCAACATGAAAAGTCATAAGGAAGTCAGAAGATGAGTACCTAATTTTAAGGGCTACAGTTATACATGCTTAATTGGTCACTACTCAAACTACACCTTACACTGTCAAACTGATCTTTTTTCTGCCCAGACTCCTTTCTCCAAAAATGCTTTGACAGAAAAGCTCACAGGATGAAAAGAGACGCAGAAGCAGCAGAGCCAAGCTCCTAGAATCCAAATTCCTAAAAGGTGTGTTATGGAATGAAATCTTAGAATAACAAATGAGCGTGGCTGCTTTGGAGATACTTCCCCACAGCTTGAAACAGAGATGTGGGAATGTCTATGCTTGTACTCAAGCTGTTTGCATGTACATTTAGTAGAACTCTAATATTCATCACTCGGCAGAAATTGGGCTGATATTAAAGCAAATATTTCAAGAGAAGATTTATGCCTAAATCTGCTTCTACTTAAATTGTTTCTAAAATATGAGTTCATTCACCACGTGCCTAAAGCAAGGACCAAAATGAAACAGCTGGTGCACGGACCAGAAGAGAGAAGCACATGCTTGATGAGATCTGCTGCATCAGCACACTTTTACGTATGACTCTGCACTAGTGAGAGCTCTGCCACAGACCTGACACGGGTGCAGTAAATTCAGGTTGCTTCTGCTCCTCTGACTTCCTTAGAAGGTGAGATGGGAAGCCAGGGAGCAGAGGAAGAAGGTGCCACCATCAGCTGCTCCTGCCATTGGAGCGTAGCAGAGAATTCACGCCAGAAATATTCATACCCATTGCGAAATGACAGATTTGTCGATGCTTCCAGTGAAACTGATGCGAATGACTTCATCCCCAACAAGCCTTGTTCACTCAAAACAAGCAGAAATCACCTCATAACTCCCTTGCGGTGGTGAGATTTACAAAAGAGACCTAAAATGCACATACAGTGCCAGGTTCTTATTAATTTAAGCAGGACTTGCACCCAGCAAATGGTCCCAGTAAGTACACGGGGCTGCTCGCAGAGAAAGACATGCTGAGGGACAAAGAACTGGTCTCACTTCTTGACTTAAATTCTCTTGTACTTTTTGATTATGCGCAGCACACCTCCCCTCCCCATGCACGCCACTGGTAGATCACTGGCTGATCCATCAGATGTGCATGCCTTTCTACTATCTTTAATAATTATCCTCCTCAAAACATCCACCACCAACAAAGTTTTTCCAGGTTACAAGTTAACCACCTGCTGAGTGACCAAAATGCTGGCCCAAAACTTCAAACACATTCCATTACTTTCATATGTGAGTAATTTTATGCTCAGGATAATGTCACATGAGTCATAATATCCTTTGAATTCACTGTCTGAAGGATCAGAGCCCAGAAGTATCCTCAAGTTCAATAGTTGCCATGTTTTCCTCTCAGAGGAAAAAAAGAAAAGAATGCGCTGCCTGTTTGCCTTTTTCGTGAGGTAAGACGGCCAGAAATACTGGGGGTTTTATATTTGACGTGTAAGTCATAACTAGAAAAATTTACCTTGTACTTGGAAAGTTTTCCCCTTGTTTATACAGATAAAAAGTCTCCACAAAGAGCAAATTTTATTGCTTTCCTTCAGCAACATAAAACTCAACTCAGTTTCAAATATTAATGCAAAAGCAATTTTTCAAGTTAATTCAAGCATGCATTTAACTTATAAGTTATTCTGGCATTCTAGCAGAAGAAGTTTAATACAATCAAAATATAAAATACCAGAAAATCAGCACTATGCATGCTTGTAACAACCTTTATTTATTTATTTCCTGTAACTTATTTGACAAGCTGGAATAGCTCTTACCCTATTAAGCTCACAGTGGATGTAGCTGATACTTCCTTCTAAACAATTACTCTGCTGGTAGGTATCTTCTCTAAATACATAAATATTCAGTGTTATTTCCAGACTCTTACTAACAGGAGTTGTACTCCAAATTTCAGAGCAGTAGTGAGAAACTGCAGTTAATGGGGAAAAAAAAAAAATAGTATTGTTCATGTGAGAAAACCATTCCAGCATGACCTGCCCTGGCTGTGATTCAAGTAACTCTTCAAATATGCTTTTAAGTACAAGCACAGATGTTGTTGTAAATAGGAAAGGGGTAGGCTACCCCATGAGAAATGAGTAGACTCTGCATTGCTCAAAATTAGAAGCACATAGACTCCCTTCACCTGCACTTGCCCTGGGGTACACCACTGTAAATACAGAAGCTGGCTACCTGGGCCTCTAAGCCACCCAAGTGTCCATAAATCAGATGGCCAAGTTGGCCAGCAGAGCATCGTAAGAAAGCTTCAAGGTTTAGTGACGCAGTCACAAGGACAGTCCGTGCTACAGAAACCACAAGCTATTTGTAGTCAAAATGACTCCACAGCAGCCATTCCTTGCAAGAGTTATTCTGCTCCGGGCACAATTACACTGTTACCTGAAACAAAGATATGACTTACAAGTTCATTAGCCGCACATGCTTTTTAATATCTCCTTGACAAGTAGTAATGACAATATTAATGGTTATAATTAACTTAGTTACAGGATCCAAAGCAGTCTCCTAAATCAATCATCTGGAATACACCTCACTTACTAGTTCATATAGGTCTGGACTTCTTCAAATAAAGAGGGGTTGGAAAAAAAATCTTCTTTGCAATATGTAATACCTTGAACCAAAATAGCTTTCCTTAAAGATGTGTTTTCTTCTCTTTCACCACAAAATGCACAACACAACTTGACAAAAGGAAGACTCTGCATGACTTGTTATTCAAATCTTTTGAGACAAGCTTCAGGCCGAGTGGGCCTGCCAGGAATGAGAAAATAAATTGCTAATTCTAATGCCCTTGAAACAATTTTTCTGATTTCATTTCCAAACTTAAATTAATTAAATATTCCAAGAGATAGACACTTATAAATTCAACACAAAACAAATGCATTTGCGTAATGATCCTTGCAAGACTCTACCAAGAGGCAAGGGGCTTCAGAGCAAAGCTACAGTTTACTCTGACACTGGCAACTGAAACAATATCCAAAGCCCATGATAATGACACATGAAAATTCATTACAGACATTTAATTTGTAGTATAACGGCATAACGTCTTCTGCCCATTTTTGGATAAAGTTCTTACAAGCCAGCATTTACCAACATCCGCAGCAGGTACAACTAATCGGCCTCAGTACTCAGCCATGCTGTCAGATCCATGTCTGAAGGGGATGATGTTACCGTCCAGTGGATGCTTCCAACCTTTTACAGCAGGCCAGAGGTTCAAGTCTGGCACTGATCAATAACTGGACAGTTGTACGGGACACTGGAAGTTGTTTATGATGCTAACAAACACTGGCCCGAACATACACCAGGTTCTACAGGAGACACGAGCAAGGAGGTTTGAAGTTATACTTGTGGTAAAGCTGGAAGAAAGGCAGCGTACCAAACCTTTCCCATTTCTCAGGGCATTTGTCTCTGAGGCAGAATCCACCTTAGGGTTAACCAATATACTCTCAACATGCTGAATAAAAATGTTGGTATCACACATCCCAGATGTGAGACAACATGCCAATTCTGTGACACAAGCCCAACTGACATTTTAAGAAATGCTGGGAGGACAGGGCATAACTAAATGCCTATTTAGCATTCTTTGCCTCAAACCTGAAAAAAGACTTTCCAACAGAAACTAACTTCTGTTCAAATTTAGTGCTCAGCTGCAGCCACTCTTTACCTAAGCAAGAAATGAAAACATATTCAGAAATAATAGGATTTGTCTGTCTAGATGTAGTGTTTGAATGCTGCCAGTTCCCAGGGCTTTTCTAAATTAAATGATTGCTCGACACAGCTTTCCTGAATCCCACATCCTCTGAGGTTTGTATACATTTCTGGTTTTTAATTGGTGCATTGCTGGATCAATTTTATGTGTTTAATACTGGTTACATTCAATGCTACTTTTTTCCTGTCTTCTAAGGCAGACTAATCCCCAAATACAGATAAGGACATGACTTCATAGGTGACCAGCAGGCTACATTAACAGATGAGAGATAGCAGCAGAACATACTATCAACTGATTATCAAGTTAATTCAAGTTGTATTGCTTTTCCCAAAATTCAGGCTTTGAAAGGCTTAAAATTAGACCTAATAAAGCATTCATATTAAAAAGTATATTTAAATAAATAGCTACAATACCCTTGTAGCCCTCTGACTACCTTCAGTCCAGGTGTTGTACGTTATGCAGCCTTACTGGTTCTGAGCTGCACCATCAATACCCAAGTTACAGCTTTATCAGTCGCTTTTAGCAAATATCCCATGCATACCATCTACATGTAATTTTAATGATTTCAAAAGTATTTGCAGACTAGGTCCATATTGAATTAACAGATAAATTTAAAATATTTTTTTTGTTGTTCTGTTGTTACTAACAAAACTTAAGGTTTCTGCTCCAGAGCCCAGGTTTAATGCTTTCACGTCATATGATCCATTAAGACTTGCAGCAGATAATAATGACTTAAAAAACCCCCCAAACCTCATGCATATACGCTCGCATGTAGCAGTTCTAGACAAAATGCAACAGCAGCAGGAACAAAAAGTACCTGTGACTTAAAAATGTAAATTATCTGCTTAGTCTGGGACAGAGATTTGCACAGAGGTATTACAAATAAAAACACAAAACTCTATTTCCATCTTAGCAATAAGCCAGGGAAGAAGAAAGTATGTTCAAATATGCACAAGAACTTTTCTTTTTCTTCCACTTTGGTCTCAGTGAATGAAGAGAGCTTTTTGGGACCACCTAGAAAACTCCCTTATTACTGTTCTTCGCAGACATGTCACAAACACTTTTGACGATTGTCCTGTAGCTGCTACTGTGTCCTTGTCTCCTTCATTTATTGTTTGTCTGTGTCTACTTGTGTTTTCAGTCCTTGCTTGTAAACTTTCTGGAGTGTGTTTGTCCTTTTGTACCAAGTTTAACAGGGCAAATAATGGAATCCTGGTATTGGGAACCCATTCCTGGACAACTGCAAAACAGATAATAAATTAGGCTGACTGACTAGAGTAGTGATCTGAACAAAGTTATCTCCAAGTCCAGGATGTGGCTCATCAGATGTAATGCAAAATGAGGCAGAATGGGTTATTTTACCATTCTTCTCAGTAAATATTCCTCTACCCTCCACAAAAAAATGGGTCTTAACCTGGTGTCTCAGAAACTTCAGAGATTCTCCAGGTTATGCAGGAAAAATCCATATTAAATACTTTGAAACTTAAAAATTCTGCAATTTATAGAAAAATAAAAAAATCTGAATAGGAGGGGCCTTTCGAAGTAAAGCCGTTTTTCTAAAACACATGTCCCAGGGGATCACCAATATAACATAAATTGGCCCTGATAGGGGCCATGTAGTCAAAATGCAGTGGATCAGAGTGATGGTGATGATGGTGGTAACAGCTGGAGTAGTAGTGGGAGCTTGATGGCTAGGAAAATGGACGGGGCAGCAGGGAGGAGGGAGGGGGGGGTATGGAGAAGATGCAGCAGGAAAAGAACTACATATTTTTGATAAAAACAACAAAAGTCAGACTTTATAGACTATAAGAGATTTTGTGAGAAAGTAAAAGATTGTTCACATTCCAAACATTTTGATATATAAACTGCCCAACTGTCACCCATGAATAGCCCAGTTGTTAACAATTTTTTTTCTTTTTTTTTTTTTTTTTCTCTTTTTCTTTCCCCTCCACCCCAAGATAATAATCAAGCTTTACGCCAAGCAACTTTTCTGCAAGTGAATGATACTTTTAAAGTCTGGTCAAAACATAGCTGTGATATAATAAGTTTTTAAAGAGCGCAAGTCACTGTGAAAAGATTCCAGTCTGGGTTTGAAAGAAGACCCAGTTTATAACCCAATTAGGAAGAAAGCACTCTCAGGCTTTCACTCTAGTGGAATTCTCAGAGATTCTCCCAAAAAAGCCAGTCCTGCACGCACATCTGTTTCCAGTGTGATGCTGGTATGCAAACTATTGTCTGTTGGAAGTGTGTTGTGGTAATGTTTGCCAGGGTTAAAGACTGGGTCAATTTGATCAAGAAGCTAAAATTAGCTTCTGTGTGTTTTCCTGAAAAGAAAAAAAAAAATACTGTAAAGTTCTTTGTTTTCCTTCAAGTCTTGTTCTCAGATTTCTGTTCGGCTGTGTGAACTACCATAAAGCAGATGGTTCCAAAAACTACTTCTTCCTTGCTTTTTCTTTTTAATTGATGCAACAAGAGCAGCAGCCACAGCAGCCATTAGTTTCTACAGAACTGAACAGTCTGATTCTGTATTTCATTCATCACAGGAGTTTAAAATTCACCAAGACACTCAAAAACCCTACAGTGAGATGGATGCAAGGAAAAAAAATTTTGTCTAGTGAAACTAAACCAAACAGAATAATTTTAGCAACTAAACAGAATTTAGGAAAAAAACTTCTACACTTCTGACTGATAAAATTGCATGTTCCTGGAAATGTTTTAGTGCTTTGTCTTGTAGTCACAAGCACCTTTAACTATCCATCACTTGTATCTGCTGTATTACAGTCGTATACACAGGAACATTTTTACGTCTATTTTCATAAGAAACACAACAGCTAATTTATTCTTAGAGCACTTAATTAAAGGAAACTTCTTTATATGGAAATATTTACTAAATTAAATGTTGGTAACACTGTGCCTGTTTATGAAAGTTTTTAATTAAAAATATTTAAATTACTTAAAGGTGGAAAAAACATGAAAAAAATCACGCTGAAACTGTACCTGTAATAGATAATTGGGTTCAATCTTTACCGACTTCAGAATAGCAGGTTCAGTTTGGGAAGAAGAACCTCTTTCCCCAGAAAGAAAAAGAAACACGAAGGAAAAATAATCTTCACGCATTTTGCTTACACACACTCTCTAAGTGAGGCTTCTGCAACAGAGGCAATTGAAATGTTCATTTTAAAGCATGATAAAGACAAAAACGTAAGGATGAGAACATACAATAGAGCAAAAAGACCCTGAAAAAGGCTCTGATCCTGAAAATAATGCCACATGAATATTTTTATAACTATGAAGAATAGCAAGAACTCTGGTAGGAACTACTTCACATGTGTAAATGTTTGTAAATTTGATGCACAGAGAATTACAGTAAAAAGTTACTGTAAATAATTATTTATCGGTTGGAATTTCTGTAAATTAGGAGACAAAAACTTGATTTTCTAGGATATGCTATCTTAAACAAATTACTCTTCAAACTGGCTTGAATTCCACAAAGGCCCAAGATATCAGATGTACACCATCAGAAATATCAGAGAGCTATTACATTGGCTATGGGAAATAAAGAAATTATTAGAAATGTCTTTTGTTTCAGCCATACTGTACAAAGCAGCCTGTGTCTAACATTGTTTCCTTGCGCTGGATTCTCTTCTATCTACAGAAATCTCCCTTTTTTTACTAAAGGCTAGCTAATCTTTTAACACTTAAGAATCGATAGGTTCTCATAAGGCAGTGTGGAATGATATATCTGAATAAGCAGTAAGTTTAGAACTCATTTGCTAACTTAGCACTAAAATAGCAAAACTAGAAAAAGGTGAGTTTGATGTATTTTCAGTGTTCAACAGGTTACCTTGAATTTAGTGATTATGTTTTCTATTTAATCAGCTATATATGCAGGACCAAACTGAAGTTAGCTGAGCAGAAGAGAGGTCTTTTTGAAGATTGTATGCATATTAATAGGACTTTGATTGTCTTTGTTTTTGCATTAAGTGCACACATTGGCCTACTTCTGTTGTTAAAAGTACAGACTTGTCCTCACACACAAAAAAAATTTCTATAAACTTTCCTATAGTCCTTCAAGATTTGCAGGAAGTCTTCTTTTAAAGACAGAGAAAGTTTAATAAGCAAGAAGTTAACGTCTGTATTTTCTGTCTTTTCAAACTGTTTATGCTGTATTTTCCTAATTTTTAATCTTTTACTCTACTTTATTGAGAGATATAAATCTAGTCTACAGATGTGATACACTAGCTAGGTTACCTTCAACATCCCTAAAAAGAGAATTTAAAGAAAAAAAAAACAGACACACACACACACACACACACACACACACACACTCTGAAGTTTCAGATCTATTCCAACAAACTGGACTGAGTTTACTGGTATCACAGATAAGGATTCCACATCTGATATTGCAATTCTGCTATTTCTTCCTCCACCTCCCAATAATAAACAATAGTTTTATGTTCTGCACAAGTCTTTTTGAGGTGAGTATTTTATGGTGTACTTCCCTCTATTTCTTGGATACGAGTTACCCTCTTTGGAGGTGATCACATAAAGACATAATATTCCTAGTAAAATCAAAGGCCACTTGCTTAAGAGCTTGAAGCCTCTGGCTCTACATGAAACGCTTTCACGCAGAGTTTTCCCATGGGCTCTCTGGGCCACAGATTGTAGCTGAGGGGAGCTTCTCCTTGGGAATGAGAAATACAGGCAGCTTTTTCTTTCCTGGGAATGTTCAGCACGTCCCTGGTTTTACTGGAGATAAGCCTACGAAACTCAAGAGAGACTGAGGAATTCTGCACTACACCGAGTTCAACTACATGCAAATCTCTATCCGGAAATATAGCAACATCTTTCCATTTCCCAATCAAGATGCATTTCAAGCAAGAGGTGAACTTTATTTGTCCTTTCTACGCCTTGGTCTGTCCTGAAAAATATATAATGTATGTGTAACATCAGTGACCTTTTTAGGAAAAGAAGAGTCCATCTTCATCTTTAGTGAGATGAAAACAGGGTATAGCACTGATGGCAAATGGGAAACCAAATGTATTCTTTCACATTTGGGAATGAGTTTGTGTACATGAGTGACATACATCCCATTTTCCAACACAGTCTCAATCTACCTGTCTGCCTCCAATTGGGGTAAGGAAATCAAGGGACTCACCAGTTTCTTCCATTGGTTTTATGACTTCAGGTCATCTCAAGACCTTTGCTAGTTTCCTCCAGAGACTGAAATCGTGGTCTGAGAAAGAGGTCAGAGACAGCCGTGGGTAGTCAGAGCACTCCCCGGTTGCTCGGGGAGGGCACCATGTCCCCCAGCACAACCCAGGCGCTGCAGTTGCACGAAACACACGGTGGGCTTCAGTGGCTTAAATTCACCCAGCTGGCTCTCAGGTGCTTTTCTGGCTGCACACCCTGCAGCTCATCTGTCTTGAGAAGTATGCTACACCAATGAGTTTCCAAGACTAACCACGATCTTTATGGAGATTTTCAGGACCAGCTTTTCTTCTAGAGGACACAAATCAGGTAGTTGGAGATTCAAGCCTTAATTACCCTTTGCAACTACCATTTTTCCATGTACAGAACAGGGAAATAAGAAGAAACCTTAAAACAAGACCAAAAGCTTTGCTACCGCTTCCAGGTATGCTAGGTTGCCTCAGAAAAATCTTATCTATACATACAGACCTTGTCTACGCCTAAGTTAGTGTTCCAGGTAACAAGACATTTTCTCATGCTTTGTCCTGCGTTTCATTATACATTTGCCTCTGCTACTGGGGAGTACGCAGCCATTATTTGCTTTGGATAAGATACCTTCTTATTGTGCATTTCTCATTGTGTGCGTTGCCCTGTTATTAAGGTAATTTGAAACAGCCACGTGCAAAGTAACAGGGGAAAACTCTCAGCCATATGCCTCATCCTATGGGCACAATTGTATCCACATTGTTCAAGCTGACTATTATGTTATTACAGAAATGCTCAAGTGAAATTCAGTATTGTTTCTTAAAACACGCAGGTTATTAAAAGACAACGTTTCGACTGCAGTATTGGCTCTCATATATAAATACTAAAAGGAAGGAGGAAAAAAACCAATTTGCTAAATTAGATTTTTTTGTATTTAGCCAAAGTAAAACCCAGCGGAGCACCAAAGGGAAAGCTAATGTAAACCCCGCTGAACAGCCTCTGTAATAGCACAATTTGAGGAGCTTCTTGAGAGAAAAAATTCTGGAAAAAACATTATGCGTGCCCCAACCTGTCACGCCTTATCATCTTCTAAGGAGGAAGAGTTCAGATTTTCTGTCTCCACAGTAAGATCACCCATTTACGCAGAAAGGCGCGAGGGCCACACAAGGAAGGAAGTCTTCAGCTACTGAAGACCATTAGCAGCAACGAGGGAGGCCGCTGTCACTTGCTTTGGACTAGTTTCTCTGGATACTCGTACAAAGGATGGAAAATTATCGGCACCACTGGGCCTCTGCCCAGGTCAGCTACAGCTGAACACATGAAACGTTATGCCATGAGAATGAATGCCCTGGAAGGAGCCGAGGGGTGGTTTGAGCCCCTGCCGACATTAATCACCCCGAATGTGGTCTCATGCTGGGATTCACAGCCAAGGCAGCCTGCAAGGTTGACTCCTCTGAGAAGGGGAGGCGTCAGAATAATATTAGAAGCATCAAATGTCCTCCCTTTCCCCGGTATGGAAAGCTCATCTAGAAGGTGTCAGGATAAAACATGAGCACTGCAGTTGTACTTAGAGACACGAAGCAGTGATTCACTGTTTCATGGCACAAGTGGAGGAGGAGGCTTCAATAAAAACTTTTACAAGGTGAGATCTAAACCGTGAAAGCAGCACAGGATTACAAAGACTTTTTGTCTTTGCTCAATATTTTTTTTTTCCTGAGAGAGCGGAGTGTGTTGCAATTAAACTGTATATTTCTTGAAACAAAAGCACAAATGATCGTGTTCCTGACACACCTACTTTATGAAAGTACACACACACACTCACATGCGTTCTTGTTGACCTGTAGTCCCAGAAGGAATCCAAAAGACTTAAATGGGAAAAGTATGCTGCAAACTGCTACCCATGGATGGCCACCTTTTAAAAATTAAGGAAGATAACAAAAAAGATGGAATGAAGTTAACATAGCAGCATCTCCTGCATGTCTCCTGGGGGACAAAAGGCAACAACCAAACCTTTGGTAAATACACAGGTCTAAGAAAAAGAAATTATTTAGATTTTATAAAATATAAGTGTGCATATACTAACTCTTTACAAATATGTGTTAATTACCATTTCTTGTCTCATTAACTTTTTGGAAGGTACTAATAATGGTAAGACCTCCGACAGGATTACTTAAAATTTAATGGGTCAAGGCAGACATATATCTGCCTGACAAGACCTGATGAGCCAATAATAGCACATTAATATTTCACATATACATTTTATTCATTCAGGAATTAAGTCATATAATGACAGCTAAAAATCATCACAAAATGACAAATTACACAATTAAAGCACTAAATTTTCACAGAAAACCAGAAGAATCAGAGAATGAAAAATGCTTTTTTTTTGTGTGTCCTGAACAGGCTCATTCCTCCAGCTACAAATTAAGGATTATTTCTTATTTCTACTGCCCAAGCAATTCCAAATTTCAAACAATTCTCTTTCTTGATGAAATCTAATCGAAATCTAATGTGAAGTCAGACCTAATTCCCTGACACCCACTTAAAAAACGAAAGCTAAACTGTGCCAAGAGTCCACTTTGAACACTCTACTATAATCAGGAATGTTTTATTGATGAGAGAACACTGCTTTAAGGCCATGTAGGACTGGTGAGAGGTAGAACTGAATTGTACCATTCTGTATGTCACTGAACCACAGAATAGCTTAGGCTGCTCCACAGTGTTCACTACAGTTGAAAAAAAAAAAAAAAAGAAAAACAAAAAGCTTATATTCATTTGTTGCATTTGTATGCATTTGTTGCATGCATGCTATGGTCTCCAGATATGTACTACATCTGCTTTTGGCTTTACTGCCATGTAATTCAAGTAAATAAAATATCTTTTACTTGAGACACTCCTACATCTGTTTTCCCCACTCAGATTATCTTCCAACATCTTGGCTACAAACAATTATGTCATTTTTTTCAGGTAATCTCACACAGATCTAGAAATATAGTTTCATACATGAGTGCTGAAACAAAGGCTCTGAAAAATTCACAGGCATTGAACTCCTTACTCACTGTGGAAGCTGGGAAGGATCACTTATAAGCTTGCCTTGTTCTTATGCTCTTTTCCCAAGCTTTCATTACTGGCCAGTGACAGGGTGCTTAGCAAGACAAAATTCTGCTTTGAGCCAGCATGGCAGTTCCTATGAATAGTTAACACACTGTTGAAAGTTCAGCATTTTCATCCTACTTACTTTCAAGATTTCCTTGTAATCCTCTGTGATGGCACATTTCTCTAATCCTTCTCACTGCATCTGTAGACCATCTGGAGCCTTAACCTGATATATCCCTGCCCTGATGTTTCTTTAGCATATATATAAACTGACTCGCACACAAAACTTTGCTGACTCTTTTAGTTCACCTCTCTGTATTTTCCCTCTGGGCCAAACCGAAACGGCACCTCATGTCTGTCACTCTGTTGGTCTTCACTCAAGCAGGTTTCCAGAAGAACACTCTGGAAGCCAAATGACTTTCTTTGACTGCAGTGAGTCTTGCTTCTCCTTCCCAATAGAAAACAAACTCTCTCTCTCTGACTCTGTGTTTCCTTCCTATTTCCACTTAATGCTATCAGTATGAACATTCCAACCTTTTCAAGCTGTCACTTGCTCTGGTACCAGGACCAAGAAGACATAGCAGGGCAAAGCTCAGGGACCTTGTTGATGAGCAAAGCTTTATGGGTTCCAGCTGAACTCCCCTAGAAAGACAACACTGCTTTGGGTGATCTAGGACACCGGCTGTTTCAAAGCCCAAAACCTGTTCCCAGTGACTGTTAGGACCCTGACTCAGCTGAGAGAGTCTTCATCCCACTTCTAAACAGGAATTAAGCACCCTGAAACAACAAAGAGGAGCAGAATGCAAGGAAAGCCTGAGATAAATACGAATTTTAACAAAATTGAGACAATCCAAATGGAGAGATTGAAGTGGTATGGATTGCAGAATTGACATCTTGACAAAAGGGAACAAGCAATTCTAAAATTACTTAATTCTTTCTAAAACAGGACCAAGACAGAGATACACTGAAACATTTTCAGGCTTCAGCGTCTCTCCTTGGGTACGACTGCTCTTTCCTAACTTTCTGGAGTTTGTCCCTGAAGACCTTTAAAGGCTGGAGAACCGTCCTCGAATATATGTCTGAGCTTGAGTTGACAAAGAATTTCAGAAGAGGGTCTTGGCCTCAAGAAGTTTGCAGCTGGAGTTTGGCAGCAATCAGACCATAACATATGCTACATCTGTTGAGGGAAATTTTCAAATGAGTAGATGTAAAAATGGTAGTGTGGAAAAAAAGCAAAGCTAACACAATACTGATCATCCGGCCCCTACATGATGACAGTATTATGTATTTTAAGTTTATGAGCCATACAAATACTATTACATATTTTAAAACATGCTAAAAAATAAAAGTAATTATACTATGATGGTGACAGTTTATTGTTTGCAGGTGCACAGTGGTGGAGGGTCTGGCTCTCTGGATTAGCAAGTGACAGCACTGGCAGATACAGACAGCTGTCAGTCATCTTGCCTAAACTAGAAAAGTACCCCAGAGATCATGCAACAAAGATGATGCAATAACCAGAACTGAAAAGCACAGGTGTAGACAAGAGAGTAGATGCACAAGAATCCAAAGTTCTAGGAAATGTCTTTAAAAAAAACCAAACCGAAACGTTTTTGGCCATCCTCAAAATGATTTAGCAATAGGAAATGCAACTGCTCTGCCCGGTATTGTCTGGATCTCTACGTAAGCTATCAAGTTACAGTCAGAAATCACTAGGCAAGCGGCATGTGCAGGCTGTGCTGTCACAGCCTAGAAAGGTCAGATTGTCCCACAGTCGACACAAGTTCCATGAATTACAAAGACTAGCAGTTCTCCCTGTGAAGTCCACTCTTGCGATAATTTGTGAGCAACAGAATTAATGATGTCTGTCCTCTCACAGTTTTATATTTTTTAAATGTCTTTACCCATCTCCGCTGCTCTCTCCCTCCTCCAACAGCTCCTGCTCTTTTTGTGTTCCCCGTAGCACCTCTCCCGGCAAGAGACAACCCCTGCTAGAGCCAGGCGAGAGCATAGGTGTGTGCCGTCTGACCAGAAGGGACAACAGCAAGGTTTTACTTACCATTCCCTCAGTGGGGCATTAATTTCAGTCCTTCTCCCTTCCCCAGCCACTGATTTTCAGACTTAAAGAAAATTAATTACCTGCGAGACTCATTTGAAATTGTCTAGCAGGTTCAAAACCCCCCAGGGAGAAGGAAGGCACAGAAAAAAACTGTGTGATTGCCTCAGCCTTGTTTTCTTAGGAAACCAGCCTAAACACACAGTCAAACGAGAAATACCAACTGTAGGCTTCTTCTGGTCTGGTCCCTTAATCAGCAAACATTAATACTTGCACGGAAACAGAGGGGAGTATAAAGAAGTTAATTTCCAGGGAAGGTTTTCCCCTTAAGGTATTACTACTTTTCTTGGCCTCTTTGAGTAACATCATCACTACGTGCTGCAAAAAGGTTCTGGCTACTTACAATACGACAATGCACTCTCAAAACAGCCGGAAGGGTAACTGGCAGATCTGGGTGAGAAATCACTATCTTGTTCCTAGTAACCTTTCTGCAATGTTAAAACTTTCCCACTTTGCACTGGTATGAACCCAAGTCTTTTGAAGTTGAGAGAGGGAAAGCAAAACAAAACAGTGGCTCCAGGAGAGACCTATCCCAGAATCACCTGTTGCTCAAAGTGTGTGCCCTCACTCATCTCTTAAATCCCCAGTCCACTGAAAACACATCCAGGGCTTGAAACTTAGCCCTTCAGATGTGTCCTTTAAACACCTTAGTGGTTATTCTCAGGTTGTCCTCACGCATCTTCTTCTGCAGGAGTTGTGATATCTTTGAATCCAGATTTTTCCTATTTCTGGACCAAAGAGCATGTGGCTCCACAGACCAGAAACCAGGAGTTTCAGGTGCCACGTGCAGGAGTAGGGTCAAGTCTTTGCTTGCAGAATTACTCCCATGGAACAGATCTGTAAATACCCATTTTAGAATATGCAGCGATACAGTAGAATGTACTGCTGTAATGTGGATTTGCAGGTCATTGGTTTAAAACAGGCACTGCTCTTAGAGGTAATGATGGCTTGAACCTAGGTTTTTGACCGTTACTGAAGTTATTATGCTCCTGCGAACATTTTATTTCAACAAAACAACTTTTTTTTTTTTTCTGTGACAAAATATTTCACCAGAAAAATCCTGAACCAGACTAGTCACTGGGAACTGCAACACAAAGCAATGCCTTCTCACCCGAGGGGATAAGGGTAACACTTCTCCAGCACTCCCATGCTCCTTGGGGCAGCATTAGAGGAAGAAGTCCAAGATGAAACTTGATTCCTCCAGGGCTGAGTGCTGTACTAGTAGCAGACCACTCTGCTGGCTCCAAATTTAAATTATTATTTAAATGAATTAGAGAAATTTAAAATAAACATTAGAAGTTGAGACTAACCACATCAGTTTATTAGGCAATGAACAAGAGCGTGTGCCATTTTCGCTCTAACGGGAATGCATCCAACAGATTATTTAGTTTAAACACACAGAGAAACCAGAAACAGATTTACCATCAAACTCCTTCTTCGAATCAACCAAAATAATGTTGCTTTTTCACTGACATGAAATGACAGGAGAAGGGATGATCGGAGGTGGGGCCAGGGAAAGGGGAGTCATTAAAGTCCTTGTATAAACTCATGTTTTTTCACTGAACTTTGCAAATTTCATCTTTTTTTCTCCCATAAATTTCTATTGACTCTACTTGTAAACCTCTCATTTCCACCACAGCCATGCTTCAATTCAGAATGGAAGACACCTGAATGACATAAATCTCTAATACAAAGCAACATTTTCTGTGCAAAGTAAGAGCTGTCATGAAAAAGGTAATGAAGAAGAATAGCTCGTACAGAGGGCTCTAATGCTATCCAGCTGCTGCTATATGGCACTTGCTGATAAGACTTTGTTTTAACTTTACAATAGAGAAAGTTTGGGAAAGGTTAAAAATCAAAATACAGGAAGTAAAACTCTTTATACTTCATCTGTTACATTTCCTCCTAAGTAGCATTTATTTTCTTACCTAATTTAGTTTTCCACATGGAACATGTATGCGTGCTTTTGTTCTTTTTTTAATAAAAAGAGAAGCAGCATTTTAACCAGTGCTTTTTAGGTACGTGTTTTTAGGCAGCACTCTTTTTTTTTTTTGGGAGGTTTAAAGCAAAGGGTTGTGGAAGAATGAAGTAACACAAAAAACTCCATCAGAATTACAAAAAGCATAGTACAATTCACAGTTCTGTTTTTGAGGTACTCTAATCATAACAACACTGTCTGTGACACTGCTACCATCCTATACCTTCCATATGTTTTAAAAGGGGGCGCGTTCATTCTAAACTTAAAAATGCCAGGAATGGGCAAATAAAGTGCTATCATTTTGCTTATTACTTTTCACTGTTTATGCAACAGCCACTGGGAATGTGTTGTTGAAAGACATTTCACCAGTCACTGTGTTGACAATTATATTCACAAACCAATTTCCCCACAACTATAGAAATAAGTTTTTAAAATATATTTGAAAAATAAGCACAAATGTTAAAAGATTATAAGAAGGACAAAGCTGGCCTTACAGTTCTACAGATGAAATACTTTCTTCTTACGTTAAGGTGCAAATGTGGTAATACGGTGCCCCACCACAAAACCTAGGATGACCTCGATTAGAATTGGACTAGAAACAAAAATGAAACTGACTAAATTATTTTTGTTTCCAAGTGGGGAAAACCAGCAAAAACTGTAAAAAATGCCCCTAGAGAGAACTTGCAGTGTTATTATTTCAGTGACTATATCATGAATAGCTGGCACTTTGAAATATGTCTAAAATTAGTAATCTCTTCAAGTTGCTTAACCTATGTTGCAGTAATAAATATATCCTTCCCCCTCACCTTTTTTTTTTTTTTTTTTTTTT
>VZTO01026575.1:147777-179241 GCA_013400615.1 Syrrhaptes paradoxus
ATAAAAAAAAAACCAATACAAAAAAAAATTTAAAAAAAAAAAAAAAATTTAGAGAAAAAAAAAAAAAAAAAAAAGCCAAGACAGCTTTGTTGAGGCAGCTTAATGATGTAGGAGCCAAAGAGTTAAAGCGAAGCTGCGAAGTTGTGCAGACCACTGAAACCTTCCTGTTGGGAGTTCCTTTCAGAAGGAGTGGGAAAGGAACAGTATTAATAGCTATTGCTGGGCTGCACTTTCCCACAGGTCTGGACAGGATCTCCACATCAGCTTGTGCCTTTCTGAAAGGAAGACCTGAAATGACTGCAGACGTTGGAAACCTCTGGGCCTCAAAAGGAGGAAACAGGAGGACCCGAAAGACAAACCAGGAGCTGTGCCATGTGTTATGACTGCCTATGGCCGAACGGCCGCAGAGGAGAAAAAGGGAGGGGAGAGGGAGAGGGAAGGAGAGAGGAACAGTGAGGAAGCGGAAGAGAAGAAGGCAGCAAGCGAGCAAGAGAATTGTCAATGTCAGCAACAGGTTGATGTCACTTGCAAGCCATTCGCACAAATCCACTCATCCCCCAAGGAACCTGGAGAAACTTTCAGTCCCAGCAGAAAGCTCGCTGGTACACAAAAGGATAAAAAAACCCAAGAACCCTCAAAATGAACAAAACCATCCTAAATAAATAAAGTTCCTCAAGTTTGTTACTAATCATTTTGCACACCTGAGTCAAGGTGGTTTTACCTGTGGGAGGCAAGAAAATACAAACTGTGTCCTCTTTATTACCATAAGCAGGAAGATTCTGCCAAAAAATGCAGAGATCTGCAAGCATACAGGTAAATTTATTCATGCTGACAGTAACTTGGTTTGTCTTCACTGCTGCTTATGTGACTGCCATTCCAGCTAACTTCGTCCAAGCTAGAGCTGTTGACCTGAAATGCAGCACAAACTGCCAGAAGGAAATGAATTATCAAAGACCAACACATCCTGCTCCATCACAACTATCACCCAAGCTTTCAAGTCACTCCCCTATCTCTGCCATTGCTGGTCAGCCTGGGTATAAAGAACTACACGTAAGACTTTTTGAAAAGGGACAGGAATTTTTTCAACACTAGACATATGTAACTTCAGTTGGCTTTTTATTCATGACAGTTTCTCACAATTACACAAATTTGGCTCAGTTTGCATTCTTCCTGTCAATCCCGAAGAGTATTGAATCCTGTTTGCCATACATGTGAAAAATTACACCTCTCATACGTGTGAAAAGACATTTGCCTTTCCACACGGGTAGTCCACTCTCTGTAAGCTGAACATGACCACAACAAACTTTTGGTAATGTAAAACACCAGATGGACTGGAGTCAATGAGACAGCAGGCAGGAGCAGAGAAATTTCTCTTCTAAGCTTCTCAAAATAATGGGGTCTTAGCTACAGAAATTACTTACTTTGAAGATGGGATTGTGAGACTGTTTTTGGGGCTACCACACAACTTGACTAGACATTTTGAAAGTTCTTTACTCTGTTCCAATATTACCTCTGCCCTCAAATAGGGCAAACAAATCTTTTCTCCAACAAGACTTTGTACTAAGCACCTCCTTCTGGAACCAAATATAAAAACTATTGAGCAGTCTATTGTGCTGAGAAGAAAATGGTGTCCACTTTAGGTGATCACCTAAAATACAACACAAGAGACTTTGCAATTAATAAAACTTGCATCAGATGTACTGTGCATCAACTTCCAGTATGTGAAACCACGTTAATCAACCATAGTCTTGAAAAATTTATCTAAAACTTCTGTAAATGTAAGGTTTTAGGAGATTACCAGGGAGAGTTTATTCAAGAGAGGATCATCCAGTGGAAAAATCTGCTTGGGAGTGGGAGCAGGGAAAGAAAGGAATTTGTCACAATCATTAAACACAGACATACCTATCCATGCTGGTTTCTAAATGTAAAACAACTCTGAAAAAGATATCACAAAGCCACTTTTCTATTACAACTTTAAATTTTCCTTACACTCAGCTTCAGTGGAGAGTTGAGGACATTGTATCATGATTACAGTCACTTTTGAGATTCAAGCAGGAGCAGCCTAAGGATGTTTATTTTAAACAGTAAAATGCTGAGTGAAGTCGCTGTAATGTTTAGCGGGCTTCTTTTTCTTTTTAACACACAGGAGAGTTAGTTTTGCTTGGTACTGTGATGTCTGTGAGTAAGCAATCATTCTACCTATTACTATTATGTTAACAACTGTAAACCACCTACAATTACTAGCATGATCCCTAACCTCTGAGAGGTGGTAATCCAGTATTGGTTGTTAGCTGTCAAATTTATTTCCCTTTGGTGAAATATACCCTGGATTTAATTACTAGTCATTCTTGATACTTTATGGATTTGAGCTCAAGTACTGTGGCTCTGACATTTAACCCATGACCCTTAAATATTTACCAGCTTTACTGGTTGTGTACAATTATCCCTTCAAGTATATCTCAGATCCATCATTCTGCCCATGACTTACTACCAGTCATTCTAAATCAGATACATCTTCTCCCTCACAATGAAAGGGGAATGTTTAATTTCCACTCTAAAAAAATAATTATAAAAACACACTGTTGTACCGAATTATGCAGTGCGGTCAGCATCTGCTAACTGCACTTTTACTGTGTTAGAGAATGACTTGCATCAGAGGGACAATAAACTCAGTTGTGTGCAATGTTTATTAACAGGAGCATCAAACAAGATTTCTGTTACCGATTATGGGCTCAGTGTTCTCTTCTGGTAACCAGAGTGGAGTGTCGGGTGAAGAACAACAATTCTCTGACATGCTTAAATGATGACACCAAGCCCACACAAGCTTTTCCATGAGGTCAAGTTCCCATGAGTGAGAAGATGACAGTACCAGCGAGTAGCCATCCTTCAAACAACACAAATAACTTCTCAGAGTTAACCCTTCTCCAAGTTGCAAAATCTCCTCCAGATGCTTCTCTGTAGCAGATGGGGGAAAAGCAGGTAATGGCCCCAGAAAAGCCACCCATGCAAAGGGGAAAGCTAACATGCATCCTCCCAGAGGCAAAGTCCCTGGAGTTTGGGAGCAGGATTTGAAGAGGTTACCTAGAGCTCTTCCATGACCACTGAAGCTTCCTGGTTCTGCACAGAGCTAGAGAGAATTCAGAGAAATTCAGAAGTAAAATCCTGTGCGATGGCCTGGGTACGTTGTGCTTCCCCCAAAAGAATTTTGAGAGTTAGTACAACATGATCTTTACTTCAGCTGATAGGGACAGCAGGTTACTAGATAATCTGAAAACTTCCTTTACAGAAGCAGACAGTATAGTTTAAGATATGCAAACTTTCCTCTCTGCTCCCCATGCTGCAATAGCCCAATCTAAGCATAAAGAACCTGAGGAACAGCACAGGAAAATACTGCTCACTGTAACCAGGTATTTTTAAAGGGTAACACACAGCAGTTTACAGTGCTTGCATATGTACATGCACATAGGTAGCTTCACAAACAGGATCTGAGCCTTAAAAGATTTACAATTACCCTTGGCTTTACACAGCATGAGTTGTTACCTTGAGGGGAATGGCTCACATGGTGCAGCCTTAAGCATATATGCAAGTCTTTGTAGCAGCAGAGCCACTGACACACATAAGGTGATTTCGTAGTAGTGTTCAGGAGATGTATCAGCTTCAGAATATTCCTTTAACTAAGTTAATCAGCAACCCAGCTCAAGATTGTGCAATCTAACCTCATTCCTTCCATCCAGCTCTGGATTCCTCAGCACAGGAAAGACAGGGACCTGTTGGAGTGGGTCCAGAGGAGGACCACAGAGATGGTCAGAGGGCTGGAGCACCTCCTGTACGAGGACAGGCTGAGAGAGTTGGGGTTGTGCAGCCTGGAGAAGAGAAGGCTCCAGGGAGACCTTATAGCAGCCTTCTAGTACTACAAGGGAGCTACAAGAGAGCTGGGGAGGGATGCTTTATCAGGGAGTACAGTGATAAAATGAGGGGTAGTGGTTTGAAGCTGAAAGAGGGTAGATTTAGGTTAGATAGCAGGAAGAAATTTTTTCATGTGAGGGTGGTGAGACAGGTTGCCCAGAGAAGCTGTGGATTCCCCATCCCTGGAAGGGTTCAAGGCCAGGCTGGATGAGGCTTTGAGCAACCTGGGCTAGTGGAGGGTGTCCCTGCCCATGGCAGGGGGGTGGGAACCAGATGATCTTTAAGGTCCCTTCCAACCCAAACCACTCTACTATTCTATGATCTTACTTCCACAAGAGTTTAATTTGCACTCTACACAAAGTATTTTTAAATAGCATGATAGTCTAGATACTGCCTTTAAAATTGCATATTGCTTGTATGTGTTACCTCTAAATCTAAAGCATTTAAAAATATTTTTCTTTTCTTTTCTCTCACAGATAAATATATAAAGCATGCTTCTAATAGATAAATGAAATGCCTTGTGGCCCTGAAACACACACACATACCTCAGGCACAAAGGAAGACAAAAATTATTATTCAACATCACTGGAATGTACCAGAGAATTCAAACTCAGATATTCTCTGTTGCGAGAGAGTATTCATTCCTCCCTTCAGCTATTTCTAAAACCCCCAGTAAAGTTTAAAAATCTGTAGAACTCTTACCTTACTGAATTAACATAATTTCTCTTCTAAATATATGGCTTCAAGGAACTCCACTGTATTTGAGAGCGTGTTTTTAACAAGCATAACAGAAACATCAGGCCTCTGATAAAACATACACTATGTGTGTACCCTTTTAGAGGTATTTTAAGGTATTGTTCTGGGATTTGATCCTGCATTCAATAGTTTGGGAAGCAGGAAAGGTGTTCTAGTTTCGGCTGGGACAGAGTTAACTTTCTCCATAGTAGCTAGTATGAGGCTGTGCTTTGGATTTGTGCTGAGGAGAAGGCTGATAATACACTGATGTTTATAGTTGTTGCCAGGAGAGCCAAGGACTTTCCAGCTTCTCTGCTGTGCCAGTGTCTGCAGGTACAGCAGAAGCTGGGAGGGAGCACAGCCCCAATTACCAGCCTAGGATTCAACCTTAGGTTTAGGACTGAGACCCAAATTGGCCGATGGTCTATTCCTTATCATGCATGTCATGCCCAGTATCTAGATGAAGCTCTTTCCGGAAGTGCTCTCTCTTGTTCTGGGTTGTCTCACTCCGGGCTGCCCCTCTCTCAGAGTCGTCTTGGTCTGTCGGACACTTGGACTCTTATCTCCATTCCAGGATTGCAGTTTTAGGACTCTCCCTGCACTGCTGGGAACAAGCTGAGCCTTGGTCATCGGGTGGTGAGCAGCATCACTGTGTGTCACTCATTTTTATATATTACTATTATCATTTTTATTATTATTGTAGTTTAGTTATCAAATTGTTCTTATCTCAACCCCCAAATCTTGTTTCACTTTACCTCTCTAATTCTCTTCCCCATCCCCGGGAGGGGGGAGGGTGAGCGAGCAGTTATTGTGGTGCTTGGCTGTCAGCCAGGATCAAAACTATGACAAAAGGACACGCTGGTTTTATGCACATAGTTAAGAAAGTGCAAGTATTTATCGAATCAAGTCCTTCAGTTGAGTCAGACTTCTGTTTTGATGAGTTAAAAACACAATTTAAAAAAAAAAATCACTCAAATACATATCAGTTTGTCCATAAATTCCTGTAAATGATGTTCCTGAATCCCCATATCTATAGCTGTGTGTTCAAACTTCAATTAAAAATTTAAACCACACCATGTTTTGTTCTTTACAGCTGGAAGAAATTCTTGACTGAGAGCAAAAAGTAAACACTATAGCGAGGCTCGAGTCTGGATAGTGCAAAGAGCAATAGCTCTGCAACTGAACAGTGTCCATGTTAATTTCAGTGATATATTAATTAACCTTCCTGACGTCTAAATGAATTACTTCATGGTGATCAAAAGCATGAAAGAAAGCATGGGGTCTCCAACAGAGATACACTTTGAATAGCTCTCCATTCTAACATTAGGACAATTGGCAACTGAGATGCCCTTTTTACTTATCTCAAAGATGAAGCCAACTCTGAAGCAATCACAGCCCTACACAGCATCTTGAGTGACACAGGGATGCCAAGAGAAACACACAGATCTACTCAGACTTCATTAAAGGCACACCAAGATCTGCAAACCTGGTGGAAACACGCAGCTGTGTTGCGAAAACTACAGAACTGATTAACTTGGAGACAGAAGCAGCCTCTAATTCTGACATTACAAAAAAACCAGTACAGTTAGAAGCGCACCTAATTCTTCCCCACCTCCCTTCTGACCTGATCTGTAAGGAAAACTTTCATAGGTATATCTAAATCTCTCACTTTCTTGTATATCTTAACTAGCTCATCAAGTCTGAACAACCATTTGTTCTTCCCTGATCACACCGATCACCCGAGCTACAAAACCAGAACAGAGGCAGCCCTTCTTCATGTGTCCTTTCTCTTTTCTTCTTGTTTTAGTAGGAATATTGTAGGATGCTCAGATAACCTCCAGAACAGTCTAAACAGGATTTAAACCAATAGCAATTCTAAAGGTGAAAAACTTAAAAGAAATAAAGCAACAGAAAAAATAACATTATGTGAGAAACCTGTCAATGCAGGTGTAAGGGGTGGTATAAGAAATCCACGAGCGAGCAAATCTCCCATTTGTCTTCAACCAGCTTAAACCAGTTTGTTCTCCTACAGCTTTCAGTGCAACCTATGCTGCCACAGGATCTTGCAGGGAAGCACAGGTATCAAAATTATTTCAGACATGCACTGTTCAGCGTTGACAGAGAAATGAGGAAGAGGAGAGAGTGTCCTGAGCTGCTCCAGAGTACAGTTTGTCTCGTGATCATCACCATATATATTACCCAACAAAACTGAAATGTGTGTTCTCCCTGTTTAACCTCCAAAATCACTCGATGTATCAAAACTATGAAAGGTCAGGGACACCACATACAACCACATCTTCTAATGATTAGATTTGCAAACCTGCACCGGCATCTGGAACACCTAACCACATTTTGGAAGAGGTTATCAGGCAGAGTACAGATGTGGAGATCAAGGCTGCATACTAAATGCAATGTATTACAACACCACTCAGCTTTCCACCATGAAGGTACTACAGTCATCTTGATGTTTGAGTCCAATTTCATTCTCCACACTGCAAATGACTCCAGAGTGTTAGATACAAGAGGGCAGCCCTACCTATTCCCCCCAAAAAATAACAGGGCAGTCAACAAACACTCACAAGTAGAGCACAGAGAAATAGTTTTTGGAATTGATGTTGCTGGTATATACTGACCATTTTATAATCCATTGCAAAATCTGTTGTCTCCAAGACATCATAAGGAAATACCCAAAGAATTCTTGCATCTTCCAGCACATCCTTATCTGCCAAACAGAGGAGTAATTATTTTCCGGTCTTATTGAATTCACTTTTACAAATGACCATTAAAGGGCTCTGATGCCACAGAATCTGACTGAAATGACAGATTATTGCAAGGTCACTAAACAGCTCATCGTGAACTTCCTGGTATTTTAAAAACTAGATTGCCTTCACGTATTGTGACACATGAACGATTGCAAAACTCCTTTTAACAAAGAACTTTTCAAGGCCTTTTGTCTTTAGCACTAGAAATGCTTGGAGGGAGACAGTGTTCTCCAAAAAATATGAGGTTTAGTTTTTCACAATGAGGAAGCTGAATCTTAAAGAGCTTTTGTCGCTACAGAAAAGCCTTTGAATATAGAGTGGAACTGGTTAGATTCTCCTGTAAGTGATCCCTGGATGAAGCCAAAACACATATCATAATGCATTTCTTCTTAACCTTTCCACCCTCTGCTCTGAGCTCGCTAAATTTTTCCAAATTCAATCAGGCAAATGACAGCAAATGCACTTTCATGCACTTTCGACTGTATCGTTAATGAAGAATGTCTGTCAAAAACCAGTATGTACAGTGGTAAGAATATTTCTCTGTTAAAAGTGTTTTTCATTTTAAATAAGGAGGAACCACTCTAAAGCTGAAAAGTCATCTCTTGAGTGTCATATTGTCAGCTAGGCTGATAATGGCTCCAAATGCTATGACTCACTAAAAAGTTATGCTTTCTTTTTTAGTACTACCCACTCGCCAAATCTGGATCATTAGTGTTTTCTGTCTGCACTGTAGATAATTAGATCCTGACATGGTGAAATGCCCTTTTTAAAATGCCACTCTGTCACTATAAAAACACAAAAATGAAATTTCAAAACTACACCTACGTGTTAAGTGATACTTTCATCTTGGTCAGTTTTCAATTCATTTACAATACTGTTTTGTTTATCAGAGTGGGAGCTGAGCCAAGCCCGCAGCACATCTGATGAGCCTTACAATAACCCCGAATGCACCTGTTAATTTTGCCTCTGGGTAAACAGTTGAAAACTCCTCAGCTATTTCCTTAAATTGGGTGGAAACAAAGAAACATGAGATTAAAAAAAAAAAAAGGCTAGATTAGGGAATTGGAGATGCATTAATTTAAGAAAGGAACAGGGTCAAACTAGGGGCTAGGAGGTTAATAAGCACAGAGCACACAGCAAGAAAGCTCACAGCAGGGTAAGAGTTCACTTAATTTATTCAAGCGATCTATTCCAGACACAGTAAATGATACATTATTGGATCCAGACCTGCAACTGCTTACTAAGACCAACCTCACTTAAGTGTCATTACCCTCCCCTTTAGAAATATTGCTATTAGCCAAACCTGTTCACAGGGAGGGCTTTACTCAGCTGGCAATCCACTAACTTTTGTTCTTTATGATGCTCCCCCTCATTCCCCCTCTCTGCTGTGGGAATTAGGCATAACAACCACCATGCTAACTGCAGAACACCCAAGTTGATCCAACTCTATGAGATTTTTAGTACTTTATTACACCGAAAACCAATCCCATAGATAGCAGACTATAAACAACAGCAAATGCTAAATCAAGCAAGCAGTAAGTGGTTAAGGACTTAGAGATTTACTAGGAGGTTTCAATCAATCAAAGTCTCCTTCGTACAAATTAGAGAAACTTGAAAAAGAAAGCAGAGAAACAATTATAATGGAAAATTTTAAAACAACTTCAATTTTATTTCTTTTTCTTTGAACAAAAGAAATGAGGGGCAGATGCTTTAACTGTAAGAGATTGTAGGTTTTTTTTTTTCCCCTGCTGAATTATAATTAATGCATTTATTAAGCTAGAACAAAAAGGAGCACTTTTATGGTGGCAAACCTTTTCAGTAGCTGGTTGTTGGCGTCTTTAAGAATATCACCTGGTCCAGTGATCAGTTTATGCAGGACTCCAGAATACATTAAAACTGTATGGTACAGACAGAATGTGTAGGGACCGTGAAGCACGTGGAAGATATAAACCTTTGCTTAGTGGGACTTCCCTCAGTCCTTGGAAACCTGGTAAGGTCCCACACTAAAGACTACTTCTAACTACCTGTCTTCCCAAACCAAAGAGACAACCAGCCCTTCTGGTTATCCTGGGAAGAGCTCTAAGTTGAAATGAACCCCAAGCCCCTGCAGCTCTTGCGCTGTGCTTGGGCAGTCTCCGAAGGTGGATGGTACTCAAAGAGAAGATCATAACGCATCACTGCACCGCAGAGGGGGACCGTGGGGCGTATGGGGCTGTGCCTACAGAGTACAACACAAGCCTTGCTTCTGCGCTGTATGGCTTAGATGGCACCCCCAACACGATTTCTCAGCACGATGTAGTCCCTCTGTCAGACGCCTGGTTTAACTCGTACTTTCCACATGGCTGGGGCAATAATGTTCTGACGCTGACAGAAAAGGAGAGGCTAATCAGCCAGGAAAAAGATAACTGCTGGAAAACTTACCAACTTCCTCCTATCCTCCCCGGGCCAAAATTAAGTAATGCTTCGCTTGACACCAAAGACAGAACAGCTGGAATAGTGAGGAACTACTGAAGATTTTGTTTGCTAAAAAGCTAATTGACTGAAACTGGTATATTCAGCCATTTGTTTCCCATGTTTGTTAATTTCCCACAGTTAATAGCTTTTGCAAGGTCCTTTGCATTATCTCACTGGGAGCAATCAGTTCTTTATCTCTGGAAATTAGCACCTCTGGAAAGAAAACAATAGTTAACAGGCTGCTCAACAGAAGCCTTTAGCATGAGAGTGTTATATATCTTCCAGATTTGGTGTCCATTTGCAAAACTGATTGCAAGGCTAATGACAGAGTTAGCCACTATGCTACTTTATCTGTAGATTAAGGGCTCTTCATAGTGCTTAAGAGAATATATTAAAAAAATTGCCATCTTTCTCTACTATAAAATGCAATAGATTACCCTCAAGTGCTTTTGTAACAAGTTAACAAAACCCAAAGTTTGGCTCACAGTGTGAACTTTCAAGATTGTCCAACTCTGGGGTTTTAGGTTGAGACAATCTAGAAAACACAATTCCCAAAGCAAGATTCACATCTGCCTCTGAATGTAAAAATCAGAAGTAACTAGCCCTAGGACTTTGCTCTGCACACATCTAGGTGACAGCATTAATAATTGGAGTGCTGGTGGCAATTTGCATTCCAAGCAGTTCTATTCAAATTGAATATATTCAAAGTATTGCCACTACAAGCTTTTAAAAGGCCCCTGCAAAAGCCATAAAAAACATTCAGAATTGCAGCTTCTAGAATTTTTTTTTTGTTTTGTTTGACTGTTACTTTTGATCTTTCAGCATTCAGATTTTCAGGTTTTTCTTGGAAATCTCAAGGGCTGCAAAGCAAAAACCTGAGATCTTGACGTAATCATCTAGCTCCAGGAGTTGGGGCTATAAGAAAACACTAGATATTGCAAGACCCACACTAAAATCATGAGAGCTGGAAACGCTGTGTGAGGCTTTGGTTTCTCTTTACATAAAGTACTAAGGAAAAACAGCAAGTAAAAAAGGTGATTAGATCCACCAGTCAGATTTATAAATGTAAGGGGGCTTAAAATACTCAAAGTATATTAGATTGATAAAAATATTCACTACATCTGATACATCTGTAATGGACAGAAAAAAAATTAGGGTATCATAAACATAGACCAAAACTAAAGCCATTCATTTAAAAATCCCCTGAGTTTGTATGACTCACATAAGGTGAATTTTTAATTTTAATTTTTTTTTTCCCTTCTGATATCAATGCCAACTCTCCCTGACCCCTTAACACAATTAACAGCAGACAATGCCACCACTGTTTCCAGAGCAAGGACATAAACTAAGACAAGTAATATAACAAAGCTGTTCGTGGCTCTACAGTTAAAGGTTATGTCAGAATTTTCGTGATCGAAACCCTGTTTCAGAGGTCAGTAACTCTTCTGGAAAATCTCACTCCGTTTAGAAACTTGGTGCAGAGAGTTCCTGCCATAAGATACATTCTTTCAGGAAAACTGAACTCTGTGCACGTATGTATATATATATATATAATGATAGCTGCAATGAGACCATAATTAAGGGTGCAGGATGGTCTCAGCTTAAAGTGGATTTCAGTTTCTTCTCTGACATTCAGACACACAGGGTGATTTGAAAATTGCTAGGTCAGGTCCAGGACTGGGACAGTTCATGGCAACGTGACCTTACTTCGTCAAAAAGTTCCTACTATACACTTTCGCTTTTTGCCTCCCATCTGTTTTTTTAACAAGCAATATTTATGGAACTTTTTAAAATTTACAAACAGGGCTATGGAAATGAGCCAACACTGCATGAAACTCTTGACACTGAAATCCTGGGCTATTATCTGTATCAGTGACCTGGGGGAAGAGATGGGGTGCTTCCACATCAAATTCAAAGATTACACCAACCTAGGGGAAATAGTTGTTATTTTTTGCCATTCAGAGGGATCTTGACAGGCTGGAGGAATGGACCAACAGGAACCTTGTAAAATTCAACAAGGTCAGGTGCAAATGATACAGATTAATCAATTGTTGAAATATAGCATGGCTAGCTAGCAGCTCTGCTGAAACAGTCCCCAGATCCTGGTGGCCAGTAGGCTGACCATGATCCAGTGCTGTGCCCTGGTAGTGTTGAATGTTAACAGCATCCAGGGCTATATTAAAAATTAAAGGAAGTGATAATTCCTCTTTACTGAGCACTTGTTATACTGCGTCTGGAATGCTATGTCCAGTTTTGGGTCCAACAGCACAAGAGAGATGTTGAAAAACTGGAGTGAGTCCTATGGAGGGCTGCCAAGGTGGTCAGCTGGAGCTGGGAAAAAAATTTGTGATGAGATGAGACAAGCAGTAGAAGAGGTTACAGAGGGAGGTTTTGCAGTCTCTGTCCTTGGAGGTCTTCAAGACCCAACTGGACAAAGACCTAGGCAACTGGAGCTGAAGTCAGTGTTCATCCTGCCCTAAGCTGGAGGTGGGCTTAAGACCTCCTGAGGTATCTTTCAACCTGAATGAGCCTCTGACTCCACTCTGAAATACACTTGTGAGACTGGGACTTCACCATCCTGACCCAGATAATGGACAGTCATGGAAAATCCAAGTTGGGGATCTTTTGTTCATGAACACATCTTTCTCATTCTCCCTTTACCCTTCTCTGCAGGCTTTTTGATTGTGCTCTCTAATGTGCTGCAAGGTGGAGGATGAACGAGTGCACAAGCGCTGGAGTCATCATGCCATGTCTACCCCTTTATTAATACATGCTCTCGACTTGGAAACACCAATGAGTAAGAAAGGTTATTTATACCTCCGAACTTTAAATACCTCAGTTTCGTCTCTTCAACTTTCTTCTACTCTCAGGTTAAGAAGTGGGTGCTGAATGTGGGTGTTGGAAGCTGGCTGCAGGCAGGAGTCAGACAGTTGATAGTGAAGGAGAGATGACAGATAGGGTGAATACAAGACATGAAAGGTCTCTGTAGTGAAGACAAGTAACACTGGCCTTATGTGATAGAGAAAAAGGTGCCAGCAAAGACACATGTGACATGCTGAAAGCAGCAACTGAGGGAAATGATCATCCCAAAACTGTTCTGAGTGGCTGTACGTAATTTTGCACATCACATTCACCAAGCCCACAGAAAAGGATGCTGCCCCACTTAAGATGTGAAATGATGACAGCCTGAATGTGCTAAGCAGACGGATGGAAATGAGTGCCTCTTGACGATATGATGCACTGAGACTCAGCAAAATGTAGACTTAAGCTAGTGCATCTCACTTTGTCCACCTGTGTGGCCGGAAAGCTTCTTATAAACTCATTCAAAGATTGGATTTCTTTTCCCCCAGTGCCAAGGAGAGGACTGTAGGCTGGACTGTCTTCTTCACACAAAACTTCACACAACATCATTGCTTCAAAAACCCCTGTGACTGCTCCAAGTACTTAGGTATGATAAAAGCTTGGAATTCACATTTATTTTCTTGGCAGATTCAGTTTCCTCCTTCATGTGTAGACACTAACTTGTTATTGATGAGTTGCCAGTCCATTCTGTTCACTGCCATTTGTGTTTGTGTGTATGTGGATATTTTTCTTTTATCTGACCACTGAAAAGCATCATATGGATTTACTCTGTATCCACCCCACTGTCTGTACATTAAGAACAAACTATATTGGATCTGCTGAGAAACACCCATATACTGCAAATCTTGGACAGGGTGCAGTTGGATAAACTGCTCTGGCTGTTGCTGATCTGAATGCTTAAGTGCATTCCCAATCCTTTTCTGCCTAGGCCAGAAGATTCCCTCATAAACACTGGTTAAATTGTTTATTTACTAAACAGGATTCTGCTGCATTTTGAGATTACTAAAGAAAAACAGAAAGGTGGTCCTAGTTATTCCACCAGAACTACTCACAAGAGTTAAGATCAGTATGCGTCTAAGCTTCTGCACAGTTTAGGCCAAATATGCTAAGAGACAACAAAACACAAGGGTTTGGCAGAAAGCTACCAGAAAACAAAGACAAAAACCAAAACAAGTTCAAACTGCTTGGGTATTCCATATAATTGGAACAATTCAAAAATAGTTAAATCAATAAGTAATTTGTTTATACTAGATGGAATTATGTTGATGAAAATTCTTATCTTATACCAGCAACCTCGCAACATCTTTTCAGCCAAATTATTATTTGTCATACTTGCAACATCACAAGAACTTTTCCCGAAAAGAAGCCACAAGCCACACAGTGTCATCCAAACCTTAATCCTACTTTAACTGAAGTCTAAGACTATAGTTGTCTTTACTGGTACAGAGTCAAGATGCTGATGGGCCTTTATAAATTCTGGGACTAGGATTTTCATGTAGCAGGTGTTGAATATCACTATTATTGAGTTTTGATAGGCTGAGGATGGACTGCAACCAATTTCCAAGGCATGGATGGGTTAAGTCTGCTACTATTGCACCACTTAAGTGCTTAGCAGTCAGAATTACATGTTAGGTCCCCATGGAAGGTGAGGCCACAGGGTCTAACAAGACACCCTACCTTTCCCTGCTATAAAGTGGGTGAGAAGCTGAGAAAACAGGCAAGGGTCTCCCACCAGAGGAAAGGGGTGAGAAGATGACCTAGAAGACAGCTGCGGCAGTAGCAGAAAGCCAGCCAGGGAATTTGTGAATAATTTGTGACAAAGTGGCATGGAACTTTTCAGCAGAAGGTGTTGCAGGACCTGCGGGACACAAGAGTTGGGCTGGACCCTGCACCTCCACAATGCTGCCAATTTCTAGCAATAACTGCAATATTTGGGGGATTTACATTTTCATCCAAAGCCCAATTCCAGGAGCAAGTACACAAGAATCTCAGTTTTCAAAGATAAATACATAGTCTTCGAGGTTTTATATTTGCAGAAAAATGCCTGACACTATGAACCCTAGAGGCTTATAAACCAGCAAGAAGTAAGAAGACCCTAAGTGATATTATTTTTAAAACATCCTCATCTTTAAGCCAGTATGATGATTTTTTTTTTTTTGGATTCTGACTCATTGCTTTGAAAACTTGGGTGTTTCTAGTTGCATACTCATCTGAAAACAGAATCTTTGCCTTGAAAGACAGTCCAATATACATACAAAAATACGCTTTTCTAAATGGGACCTAGTTTTAATATCTTGTAATCTACTTCATCCTGTAAGGCAATGGTAATTATTTTCAGCATGATTTCTCACGTGCCTTTCAATATTTGTTGGTGGTTTTTTGGCTGACAGTTGAGACATCAATAAAAGAGTTTTTGCTACTTGTGAAAATATTTGGTCACCAGAGAGATAGACACATGCAATGGACTTACTGCTAATGTCATATACAACTGCCATTTTATCGTATACTGTTTATTTTTTAATATCTGTGCATAAATATAAAATAACATATTTCTAATCCGGGGGTGGGACTGCTGTCCTTACTGAGACCATGGCTTTGAATATCCCTGTTGAGTACAAAATGCAAAACCAGACAAAACGCAGCTATAAAGCAGTGTAAGCCCTTAAGCAATAATAAAACATAAAGAAAAGTACTTGAGACGTTACCCCTCATTTCTTGCAAAGTAAGCTCATATTTAAGTTCAGATGGACCAGGTTAACAATCACTATTTTTAATGTTAAAATGCCCTGGGGAAGTTATAAACTCACCAAATATGCTGTTAAACGTACTTTATATTGTGTGCAGCTGTATGGCTTCATACCAGTGACCAAACTTCCTAAATAGGCCAGTGAAGTAAAAGACGCTCTCCTTTCCTCCCCTCGCACCCTCCCCCCTTAACAATGACTTACTTGTCACAGGAATTTAATTTATTTTGGTAGTATGTCAGGCTACTATTCAGTTTTGACTTTCTCTACCTCTCTTACCCTACATTTTTGCACCTGGTAGGATCAGGATGAAGGAACAGATAAGGCAGGAGAAGTATTAAACATGAATGACACTTTTTCCCTTATAGCAGTCATTGCTATGAAACATAGAGGTCAGATTCCAACTAATTTTGAATTATGCTTAATATGGATTTATTTTACGTTTACAACAGAAGCCTTTCTCTAGATCTATCCAGCATAATCAATTCCACTGAACTAGTTATCAACCTAAACCTCACTTTTTTTCTTTGTTCTCCCCTCTATAGATCAGCCCTATAAGGCTGTAACATTTATTTCTTGCAGTAAATGTATTTTCCTGCAAACCTTTCTGTAGCCTTGTACTGGAGGTCTTAAAGGAGGAGGTCTGGCTTGTGGACTTGGATTGTGTGAACTTAACAAGGAGGCCGTTATGAAATTGAGTTTTGGCATGCCATGGCTCATTGGCAGTGATTAATTGACCGACATAGTTTCACATGATCCATTCTGACATCTAGACACAGACCTCACCTAGGAAATCACAAGTGGATATTGATATTGCATCACCAAATTTAGCATCACACAGCCTTTGAGGTTATTTTAGGCTTTACTGGAAGAAACTGCTTCTCCTGAAGCCTCAGAAAGGATAAATGGCCATCAGTGAAATAATTACTTAAAAATGGATTTCAGATGGATAATAGCTAATAGATCCATGAAGTCAGAGCAATAAGGGAAAAACTGTGTCAGGCTGAAATGTCCTTAAAAAAAACAGGCTGTTCAGTAAAACAGCAGACTAAATACAAATTAGCAAGAGAACTGCTATCAAAAGCGCAGCAAAGGGAAAATGCTCTCCCTACAATGGTCTGAATATCTGTATTACTTTTGGCTAGTAACAAAATATAATTATTTTTGCTATTTATTTTTTGCACAAAATTCACATAATACATTTCCGAAGCTCTCAAGACACACATAAAGCACAAAGACAAATAAATCCAACCAGCTTCTAGCTAGGCTCAAAACAGATGCTTTTTAGGTGACTGGTCAACTGCTGTACTTCAATTAAAGCACAGAAAAAAAATTATTTTGCTACATTATAGTATAACCATTTTTCACTGTAAAGAGATGTGTCTTACTCAAGAAGAACCCTGACTAAAACCAATTTTTTTTTCCAAAAATCGACAAGTTTAAATATACCATTAGTGCTTTAACTTCACTGGATTAGAAGCCTATAAATATCTTCCTGTAATTTACACATATTTGCTTTAAAAGTAATTCCCTGTCCTGTTGGTGACCAGATCTTCTCCATAGAATGCTGTTGGCAGAGAAGTGAAGGAGCCAGGCAACGTGAAGTCACAACGTGGAATCCTGTCACTAAGCCAACAGCGTTGCATGACGACATCAAAGGACATGAAGGGATGATAAAATAAAAGATTAAAAATGCAACTATTTCAAGTTTGCCTACGTGAAAACAAGCGGTAGGAACAGCTACCATAATGTTCAGTGCCTGGGGTTGTGAAAGGATCAGACTTTTAATCACATTAGCCAAGGGGCACTAGTGCAAAGGGGATGCTTCTCAGATCCACACTGACTTGATGAGCAGTTTACAGGTAAATAAGGAGGGCAACATTTTAATTAGCATTAATAGTAAATAAATAGTTTAGCTCAGGGCTGCTAGTGATGCAAACCACAAAGTTCAGTGTGTTGATTCTCTAAGTTGTAAGTTTTCCATGACAGGCTCTGTGAAATATTTTGTATTTATGTATTTATTTATTTATGAAGGTTAGCAAAGCTTACATAGCAGCAAACATTCCACAGACCTCAGGTATTACTGAGAATGGATTTTGGGAATACTGGTAATCTTTTGTTCTGGGTTTCAACTGCATCAGCATCACTGGAAATGGACTCCACTGTTCCCATTCTCACACTGTTCAGCACCGTACTCATACAAAAATGTATTCCTATGGTCCAGAAACCATTTTCAGCTTATAGCCTTTGCTTATTAAAAGTCTACAGATAGAGGAAACTTATTTGAGTTAGAATGCCTTTTCTTTTAAGAACAATATTTCATGCAAATGTATCTGTTTCAGTGAAAATATTCAGGATGGAATTTCTAGTGGGTGTGAGAAAGAGATCAGCATAAAAATGAACACAAGTCCCAAAGCTCCTCTCCTTTCCCTTAAAATGAAATTGTTGCTCTCTGACTAGCTTTGACTCTGGTGGAGTTCAATGGGATAATTACACATTTGGAAAGCTATAAACATATAATCCAGTCCATTAAATTAGATTTAAAGTATCTCTCAGAAGAAAAGATATGGCTATCCTAAACTCTAGTCACCATTTCCATGAATTAAAACCAAAACCCACATACAACATACAAAAACGATGCAAATCCTCATCGTCTCAAACTAGAAACCAACAATAAAAAGACGAGAGTAGGCTCATACTCAGCCATGCCCTACCGACAAGTGAACTATGTCTATCACACGAGATCTGAACCCACAAGCAGGCACCCAGATCAGTGGGGTGAGAGCTTACATAGCCCAGGTTCAGGCAAAAGACAAAGTTAAGGACTCACAATTCCCTCTACCGAGAATATTACAGGCACTGCTTCTAACATTAGACCACTACTAGTATTATCATACATGGATGTGAAAGTACCTGTATGACGTGCAGAGGAAGGAGATTCATCTGGGGTGTAAACAACTATGTAAGAAGGTCAAACAATTAACCTACTCTAAAGTTTGCAAAGCCCAAAATGATTTGTTTAGTTTCATGACACAAATTCTTACTCAAATAAAAAAACCACCGTGTCTTTTTCAGCTGTTGGAACTTTACAATGATTAGAAATCAAATTGTGATTAGAAGATATTGGACAAAATTTAAGCATGAAGGGCAATACCCCCTAGCCAGCAAAATCCCTGCTGAGGTCTACTGTGCAGGCACACGAAAGCGTGAGAACGCTGTAATGTGCTCAAGCAGTAGCTAATAAAAAAAAATCATTTATGGAAATTTCTTACATGTTGTAAATAGGTCTTGCATGCTGCAACTTGTTATAATTTGGGGATTTTGCTGGCTATCCCCCAGCTTATTCAGGCAGAGTGTGAAAAGCAGCATGAAAAAGACAGTTACAAGGTTCTTTAGAAAGTAACGGGTATTTTTTCCATTTTCCAAGTAANCAACCATTCTTCCACAGCTTTTTTACAAAGCTCGCTCTAGGGGTTTTAACCTTGCCCCTTGGGTGAAACATTGGAATAAGAGTAATGATGTCTTATTAAAGTTAGTCCTAATAAGAACATCTCATCTTTGCCCTGTGGTGTCCTTCGGAAACACAATGTTAATGTAGAAGAGAGGTTATTCCTACTGTGTGATGCTAACTTGAGTGTTCTCAGACAGTCTCCTGTTTATTTTCCCTTTTAAATATTCACTTATCTTTATACTGTTCTTTTCATTCTACTTCATAACTATTTAGTTCTCTGCTTCTTTTCCCTCAGGGAAAAAGACAGAAATGACTCAGATGTTGTCACAAATGCAAAATATAAATGAAAGTATTCTACACAAGGTTGTATTTCGATTACAAAGACTATATAGAATAACCATGAGTAATGGGGAGAGATACGCCAAACAACTCAGTATAGACATCAGTGAAATCAGTTTGACAAACACTGAATCTAATTAATTCAGTTTGAACCTAGTAGCAAGAGGAATAACAACCAAAATGTCCTAGTAGAATTATTTTTTTTAATATTTGTATAGAATTATCATATGTGCATTTGCACATATTTAGGAATTATCAGTTCCAAAAAACTTGATCCAAGAGCATTTTTCTACAGCTAGTTAGTTATAAAAGCTTTTATTTTAAGATACCTACTCCAGTTTCTCCTGGGAAGTAACATACTGTATGATTAGCAGAGCTCAATCACTATTTCTGCTTGCATAACATTAGAAAAGTTACTCTGTTGAGGGTTCATGTCTAATGTGAATGTTTCAAACAGAAAAGTTGATAACAATACAAAACACTCCTAGATGAACGAAGTTAATTAAAATAAATATCGATTCCTTGATTAAGATAAATCCCAATATAGTATTAACTTGACAGTGTGAATAGTGTAAATCCAAAGAATTACTACTTCACATAGTAGAAAGAAAAATGAAGAATCTCTGATTTTAGACAGTAAACTTAACAACTTCTTATCTTTAGGTCTTGATAACCTTTGTTACCTTTATAGCTTTCAACTGTATGTACCTAGGACCTGGAAAACGATTTAGAGTTGTCCATTAGTCATTTTCAGGTCTCTGAATGTTAAATCATACTTTTGTTTATTCTAACCTTCACATGCAAACCCTCTGTTAGAAATGTACAGCCCAATGTTTTACTCTTAACAGGGAAAATGAAAAAAAAAGTGACAGGTAAAATTAAATGTTTCAGATGTTTTCTTTGGAAAGTTACATCTCAACTGTTTTGTGGGGGAGGATAAATGAGGCGAGATCATTTTAACGTACTAGCTCAATAATATATGCAGAGTGCCTCAGGAAATGTAAGAACTGTTGGCCCTATAAATGAAAAATTAAGAGGAAGACAACTATTTATTTCATTAGTCATCTATATTTCTCCTTAGAATCGTTGAATAACCTGAAGGCTCCAGCTGGCTGAAGATTCCTTGTGATCTCAGAAACCAGGAATACTTAGACCATCTTTTAAGATAACATTCACTTTATTTTTCCCTCAAGTCACAGTTGTATAAGTTTTCTGGAATTTTAGAATATGTTAAGATATGTCTGAGTTGCCGTTATTTTGATTTGCAAAAATACATAGTAGCTTCGTGGGCTAGAAAACTCTATTCCTGTTTCCAGCATCCAGACATTTCTACCGTGCATCTTGAAGAATAACTTGGGGAAAAAAAAATCTCTCTTTTTTTTTCCCCTAATTCTAATAATTGCTTATTTCCCATTCCCATTTTTTGGTATATTTATCAGCATAAAACACAGTATCTTAATCACATACATCCACTAGTAAAATCTGATGGACTCCTTTTCAGTAAGAGCTGTGACTGCACCTCCAGTCACACAAATGACTACTGAGATGGGCAAACACCTTCAACATCTGTTCATATCTTTAATTTGACGCTTTCTTTATGAAATTACTGGTCAAAATACAGTTGACCTTTCAAAGAATCAGACTATGATAATTGGTTTAGCAATCAGGTATTTCAAATGATCATGAAGGATTTTTGTTTTTAAGGAGATATAATGACGCCTGAAAACACAGACTGAATGTTGCCATGTCTCTCTCATTTTTTTGGTCACAAGAATATGCTACTCAATAATGAAAACACTCAAATTAAGTCATATTTGGAGGAGCCCAACATTTTGACGAATCTTCCAAAGGAAAAAACCATACCTTTCAGGGCTTTTAAACCAATAATAATGATTAAAAAAATCCATTTGGAATAGTCAAATCTGTTAAGAAAAATGTGTTCCACTTGGAACTCAAAAAGCAAAATTAAATCATATCACCACACTGAGTGTGCTTTGTCCTTACTTGTGTTTTTTAAAGGTATGTTTATTTTAAATTACTTTCTAAAAATAACTTAGGAATAAGTAAGCATTGATGATTATAACCCATATTCAGAATATTTTTTCATAGCTATAAAAAAATTAAAGATGGATTGTAGTATACTTAGTTGTGGTGGGAATCATATAAATGTCTTTTTTAACTGCTATATTCTTCACCACAGAGAGCCTCATGAAATCATAACCATGGCCAAGAGACACGTGCACCCATATGAGGTGAAACTTGGTACTAAGTGCCTTACAAATAAACTCAGTATTCTGTGATGCATTCAGAATAAGTCATACAGATTTGGAGGATCTGGCCCTGCAAAACTCCATCGGGCATTTTCACCCATAGATCCACTGAAGTTGTGGAGCCTGTTCTTGAGCACAGAATTACGGACACTTAAAACTCTTCAGTATCCTATTTTTACAACATCTAGTACATCCCAGGTCTGAAGGTGTCTGCTTCTAAAAACTGACGGGACTTGGACTTGATGATCCTTATGTGTCCCTTCCAACCTGAGATATTATACAATTCTATTATTTCAATATTTTTTACAACACACAAGTCCAGTGTAAACAGAGAAAAAAAAACCTAAACCAGCTAAACATCACAGAGCATTACTCAACCATAATCATATAAATTTTACCCAAATGTGTGAAAGTCAAGAAACAGAACAAAAAATTGGTGATGATGTTATTACAAAAAAAAAGGAGAAGGGCAAACCTTAGGACTTTTAGGACCACCTTTAAAATGAGAAGACTTATCAGCCAGTACCCCTCAGATATCCACTAATCAAACAAATTGGAAATTTGATCTCCACCTGGACCTCCATTCTCACGTCTTTAAAAGAGATTCCTGTCAAGACCCACGTAACTCCTGTTGCCTTTTCCAGCACAATATTTTCTGACTAGACAAAAGCACAGTGATATTCTGTACACTGTAAATTCAGGTGATCTCTCTTTCGCCCTCCCTCCCCATTTTTTTAAATGTGGTGGTTCATGTACAACTTGTTTGGTTTCTAACACAATTGTGATCTGAGTCTCAGTGCCAGATAAAATTTTTTTGCTCCTATTCCAAATATGTTTGTATTAATTATGCATTATGGAGGAATGGGAAAGTTAACTTTGAAACATTTTTTTTCTTTTAGAAACTTGAGATCAGCTGTTATACACTTTTTCACAGCTTCGATACTAAGCAGTGGCTTAACAAACTTTTGAGTGATTATTATCTGAATAATGCCTACGTTTAAGATTGTGTTTTTATGTTTTAAAAGTAGAAGCAAATTGTGCCAGCACTTACTATTAATGCAGACCTCTTTTAGCTGCAGTTCTGCACTGCTCCTTACACCCTTATTCCATATCTGTGTTTTTTTCCACTTCATTGGTATCCTTTTTGCATGCTTCTTTTTTGCATTCTCTTTTATTTTCACACTAGCTAGCTTTGGGAAGACTGACAGGTAAAGAATGAAAGTGTTGTGAATCGTACCTAAAAACACCTGGTAAAGGTTTATTTTATGGCATCAAATAAAAATGCTGAAAAATATCTGTCAAACGATATTTTTTTTAAAACCAGAAGCTTGAAATATAGTGAAGCAAAAAAAAGAGGTGTAAATTTACAAGAAGTTAGGCAATGGTGATAAAAAGCAATTTTGCAAAAGTAAAAAAAAAAAAAAAAAGAGAAAAAAGATTAAATGACATTAAAAAATATCCAAGTCTTCATTTGATTATCTTTAATCTAATTATAAAAAGGAGCTGCTTAGTTCCCTGCAAAACAAGGAGACCTTAGATGGTTTAGGCAGAAAAAACAGAGGCTAGCACAGCAAAAATAGTGCTAAATTAAAGCACTTGGAGGCCAAGGGCTTTGAACCTGGGTTTAAACAGTCATTCCAACCTTGTGAGGCAGGGGCTACATAAGTTTGGGCTCCTGCTAACAGAGCCCTCATTGTTCCAGCAGGCAGCTAGAAAAATGCTGCTTTATATCTCCTCACACCGCAAGCCCAGCACACAGGGTCTAGGAGGAGAAGGAGTCTGAGGGTGTGCTATCCATTGAAAAGCCATTTTTCCGCTATAAACTAACCCATGCTCCAGCCCTGGCTCGCTAAACCATGCTAACGGGATGTTATGATGGTGCATAATTTATAACTGGAAATTTCTGATTTATGTGGGATTTGGGGCATTTGCGTGCCCGCCCTCCCAACCTTCCCTCCTTCACTCAACCCTGGGCACAGCAAGGTGAAACCTTTCGAAACGCAGAGCCAAGGCATCCACCGTGCTGGTAGATAAACATCGCACAGTTGAAAGTTCAGTTATTCCACACCTGTTTAATATGTTTATTCAGTAATTAAAGATTAATGCTTATTCCAGACCAGATAAATATATACTGTACACATGCACGCATTCTGTAAGGAACAAAGATTTTACTGTACTGGGCTGCTTAAGGGTACTGAAACGTACAATTTTTAAAAAGCCATTTCACATTTAGGCTGTGCTATAAATTACATTACATACGTTTGTAAAAGATGCTAACAGTAGGTCAGTCGGAAGAATTACTGAGGACAATTTAGAGACAGGTCACTATTTATTTGTATGGCTCACCATTATGGCTGTTTGCAGAGATGACTTTTCTGCAGCAAGCTCAATAGAAGGCATACGTGATCATGTTTGCATGACTTAGACTTGCTGAAACTGTAATGAAATGTATTATGCTGAAGTGCTCAAAAATTATTTTATTTATATATATGACCATATATAGATAGATAATACATATATACTTCTATATACATAGCTACACACAAAATATTCTTCATAAGTATATCTATACACACTCACAAATTATCAATATGTACACACATGCACACAAATAAATGAAGAACTCTTTCATAAAAGTTTTCCATATGCAAAAATATACACAATATAAAAAGGCCAGATCCATTCTGATAATAAGAGGACAACATGAGACCTTCGTAGGTTGTGTTGTCAAAGGGGTATTTTCACAATGATTGAGACAGATTGTCTTTTCCTTAACAAGTGTGTAGTTTGAAAATATCATGTTTGATCAGGTTAATAAATAGATGTAACAATGAATTTTTTTTCTAATGCATAAGGGAATGGAGATACTCACATTTTAAATGGAGCTCTATATGTACCTCTCATAAAGCTCTTTTGAAAAAGATGTGTCTTCCTGTCTACAAACACATGGTGCAGTGTACCAAAGAGGTTGGGAGAAACATCTTTAGAGTCATAAAGGGCCATGGGAATAGCTGAATAACGGCTGTCTGCTGAATTCACACCCATTATGCTAATTCTATCATTTCAATTATTTGAAGTAATCAAATACAATTTAGTTAACTCTGCTTCTTATAAAGTTCATAGGTTTACAATCAGAAGCATCTGAAAGGTAAATGATTTTTTTACATGTGTAATTTGTGATGTTATTGCGCTCAATTAAACCTACAAAGCTTGTAAACTAATATGCTTGCCATGCTGGAACTAAACCGCTCCTGAGGAACACATCCTTGAAATATGTTTTAGGTGGTTTTATTATTTGTAGCTCCAAATCAAAACAGCAGCTAATGATGTTCTTAAGGTTAAATCAATAGTTCTTATGCAAGACTGAAAGAATGTACTTCAATGGACTTAATTATCAGCCTGTTTAACCCATGCTCTGTGCTGGACTCTATTTTGCATTGGTAACACTCCCAGTTTCTTTTAAGGAGGAGGGTTCAGCTACTACTGTTTTGGTTTTTTTTCTTTTCAAGCCTCTACCCACTGCATGACTTGACCTTGCTCCCATTTAGTAAGAGCAGAAAGCCCTGCATGGGATGGAGAGCGATCTCCAGGAAAGCGCTCTCAGCCCACTCACCAGTTAGCAGAACAGGGAAGAGTCAGGACAATTCATGGATAGGAAAGGACTTCCAAGTTTGGTTTTAATTATTTCGGATATAACTGCTGGTGCTGAAAGCAGTGCAATGCCTCTCAAAGAAGCAGTGTACAACTTGCTGTGTCTAGCACTTGCCAGATGGCATGTTAAAAAACTCAGCGAGAGGACTGTATGTATGAGTGCACATGTTCAAAAAGAACAACTGTGCCAAAGCACTACTGTAAATTTCCAAACTGACTCCTGCAAGCAATGGCACAGATTTCTGACCAGTCATCCTGCCCCCTTTCTCAGAGAAATAGAACTGTTCTCAGTTTTAAGACAATGCACCTCAAATTGCAGTGGCATACACTTTGCATGCATGTGAAATAGATATGCATTTCTAGCAGCGTGTGCACAACTGAGTATAGTCGTCCATCTCAGGGTCACAAAAATAAATGTAAAAATAAAAATTATTAAATCAAAGCCACAAAATCACAAATCAAAATCCAAACAACAGAATTACTTCATGTTCCAAATTTTGCAAATGACAAGCTTTCTCCCATCACTTCCAAAATGCAGTGGGCAGAAAGGGAGGCAAACAGAAAGGAATTGCATATCACAAAAGCCCTGACCCATTCTTGGCTTTCACAACGCGTCTAGAACTGCGCAGAACATCAGTGACTAGACCCTAGGAAAATATGCTGCAGATCCAAGTCTCAAATCAAGGTTTGTAGAAAACACAACTGTAGAGGAATAGTTTACTATGCTTCTACTTCGAAACAGAATATTTAAACAAAAATGAAAACTGTTAGCTCTCTCTTGTATCATCTTTTAGTTAAGAAAGGCAAAATTGAGGTGTTGTCTTTAAATTATGTATACTATCAGCCTGTATTATCCCTGTAACAAATACAATTAATTTGCATTGAATTAGTGGGACGATCTGTTTTTTTCTGTTTTTTTTTTTTCTTTTGTCTGTCATAGTAATAAGACTGTGAAAATATAAAGCAGAAATACAGAATGAGTTCTAGTGAGCTTGTCACTGGAGCATACCGTAGTACTAGCTGTGTACATTAGAGGAAGATGAAAATAGGAAAAGCACATGAAAAGGTCTCCAAAGGTCTTGCCTTTTGGATACACTTGGATGCCAAATCTGAGCTTTCTTATTGAATAGTATCTCTAATCTTAATTCTTCAGCCTCAAAGAGATTTTCTTTTTAGCAGCATACCAGATTAAATTTTTAAGTATTTTGTTAAAGGCATACAAAATAAAATTACACATACATGTAAGTTAAGGTAGGATTTGTGACTGGCAACCAGTCACTGTCAACTTGATAAGCCTTGTGTAAATGCAAAAAATTCAGTTGTAGAAGATGTAGTTCAGAACCGGAACATATTATTAACTAATTGAATGCCATAAAAATGTCTCTACCTATCAAACTACCGAGATATAATTATAAAGAGAACACAACGAGGCACAGCACAAAAGGACACTGAAATCAGCCCCATGCTAAATTCCCCACGAAGGTACTCAGTACTGTTTTCCAGGGTAGAGAGGGCAGGAAGGGACTAACCTAGTCCTGGTAAGCTAACGAATATGACAGAAAACATAGAAGTAAATAGAGATCTCTGGATTAATAGGTACAGTCCTCTTCTCCACCCTGGGCAAGTGCCTCCTATCTCGCCTCATCTGCAGCCAGCTACACTGGATTAAGCAGAATCTTGAGGTTTAAACAGAGAAATCACTCATCACACAAGAGAGGTAATTTGAACAGGCATTTAATTACTGCAGCCATCCAAACTGGAGTGAGGTAAAAGCACAGTCTGGGGAGGGAGGGACGGGGACCAACCAAACCAAAAACTCCAAACACATGAACAAGTCAAGCCTATAGCAGCTGGGAGTTGTTTCTGAATTCTCTGTTTCACTCCTTTAGACTTTCTGGCGTTTTTATTGCCTGTTATCCCAGTGATAATATGTAAGCATGCAGATATATTAAATTGAGAGAGGGGGAAAAATAGGGGCCACATAGAAAGTGGCGGACTTGCAGTAACTGATAAACATCAGTCATTTTCTAATAAGCTAAAAGTTTCTAGAAGTTTAGAAGTTAGCAAATAAACTGTTAAGATAACATTCTGATGGATAGCCTAAAGGGTAGTTTAATATTTCTAAGAGCAAGCATTCAAAAATCAGCACTTTAAGCTTCTTTGTCCCACCCTGCTCATTTGAAAAAAAAAAAGAATATATATTATGTTTTTTCTTCTAGTTTTTGTGCTTTCAGGTTTTGCACTATAACCCTGAGTGCCATAATCCTCTCCTCTCTTTTTTTTTTCCAAATGGCAACTGCCATTTTCACTAAATCATTTAACTCCAGTGCTGAGGTTTTAAGAAAAACAAAAAAAAGCACACACTCTCCTAACTAATGAGAAAAATGAAAAAAGGCTGGCAATGCTATGGTTTGGTTAAAAATGTCTCTCTCATTTAGAACCAGATGTTACCATAGATCTCATAAAAGTCTATAAAAGAACGATGGACCAAGTTTCGGTCAAAATTATAGGATTTGGACATGTTGCTTTGCAAAGCTGAACCAGATAGAATATTCAGCAAGTTTATATTTGTTTACTTACTCAGCTAATGAACTTATGGAAAATTCTTTCATAAACATAAGCAAGTTTGGAATGCCTGAAAGTGGGCTTTTTGCCAAACTAAAAAGAACATAAAAAGTAAAGCCTTAAATAAACCCAGGCCACATGGGAAGAAGTTTTGATCTCACTGACTTCATGGGTCCCAGCATTTCACTCCTATATGAGTCCATTAAAAATGAGGATAAAGCTATTTTCATTATTCTCCTCAATTCAAAATGAGAAACACAGCCTCAGTTTCTTCATTGATGGGAAGTGTCCTTAATGAGAAGAAGCCATGTATCTCTCATTCAAACACTGTAAGGCCCAAGGTAAAAACACGAATAAGGCAGTCACTGGAAAGTAAGTACCCATTAGTTGTCATCAGGGCTGCCTGGAGCCTTATCTCAGGATACCACTAAGCTCCCAAAGCCCTTGAAAATTAGATAAAATCCTGGCCCATCAGAAAGGATCCCAGAAAAGATTTTCAGGTTAATTCTCCAAGCCTTTTTGCATCAAAGCGAACAAAACACCTTTCCCAGTTTTCCAGGAGAAACAGGTAAAAGGTGCAGGGAAATAGCCAGCAGCCCGGGGGCTCAGTGCTCTCCCCGGCAATGCCAAAGCCAGAGGCACAAGTCCCTGGGGCATCTCACTGAGACCAGAGGCTTGAGCCTCTTTCTCTCTGTGATCTGCAGCTAGCAGCACAAACATCAGCTCATTAATTAAGCACAAGTCTGGTAAGCATGGGCACTTTTTGTGTAATTACCATAATGCTTATCCTTGTCAAAACCAACATGAACAATCCATCAACATCTTTCCCTTTTGACGAAACGACAGGTCAGGATAACTTCTCCTCACCCAGCTGCCCAGAAACCACCTACATGGTGGGAGAGGCAAGAGGATAAAGAACTGTAGGTAAGCCCCTAGCTTGGAAGTCTTTTGCTGGTTGGCTTTAGGGAAAAGCACAACACATTTAGAAAGAGCCATGGGGACCACTGGGATGTTCAGCAGTGACAGCCCAAGGGGCATCTTCGCTCACGTGAAGCAACTGCAGTGGACTCTGCTGAATTAACACGACTGAAAACAAAGTGACTGCCAAGTTGGGAACCAGTTTAACAGCACAAGCACCTCAAAGTTCAAATAAGAGGAATGCAATAGCAAGGGTCACTGCAGGAACAGGCTTGTAAGGGACTGGAAGGGTTTATTAAACACCACTCATCACTCTTCGTTTAGCACAGTTGTGGGAAAAGAAGATTTTATAGCCCAGTGATCCAGCCTACAAGAGGAGTCAAATGTACAAGACAAGTCCTGTCTCTTGGGAAGAAATCACCCTTTAGCTGTGAGAGAAACCACATTTGCTTCTTTGGCAAAATGTTGGGGACTCTCCTCCCACGCAGAAATCAGACAAGACTCCTATTTAGCTGAAGATGCCAAGAACATACTAATATATGCATACGTCACCGTTTTACCACATTCTTTCTAAAGGCATCTCTAACATTACATGTGCACAACAGTACCATATTTGTGCTCATAAATCAAGTAACCCAGCTCCCAACAGGCATGCAGATGGAAATGTGCCACCTGCAATGCACAACCAGAACCAAGACTGTGGCTCAGAAAAAATATGCCCCACATATCTAGATAAGCTGTAGAGAAAGTGAATACATTTATTAAAAAAAAAAACAAAAACAAAACCAAACCCACAACTATATTTCAGAAGCTACTCACAGTTTGCCAAGAGGATACTCACTTCAGACTTCATCAGTGGATGCAGGATATTTTCAGTAACTAAGAAACATTTACCTTTTTTTTTTCTTTCACAACCATTCCTACATAAATTGAAATAAAAGATATCCTGTTATAAAATTGTACTCACTTTTAACTAGCTACTCAGAAAAAAAATTATAATTATGTTTTATTAAAAAAATGAAAAAGAAAAGAATGAAATTTTCATTATATCTCAGGAGGTGGGTTTTGGTTTGTTGGTTTTTTTTAACCTGCTGCCCTGTCAGGCCTTATTATTTTCACAAAGATCTGACAATCGTAGGGTCATATTTGTTAGCTGCTTGTGACAACATTCAAAAGGGGCACTATACATCACCAAAACAGCTCACAAACTGGCTAGTCACATTATTTATTATGAGCCACACATGTGACAAATTATTTAACTCAGTGACTCCTAATAAGTCAAAGAGCAAGCAATTAGCTAACGCAGTACGAGGGCTCCTTGTGGCAATTTATAGATGCTCTCAAGCTGTCACAGCACTTCAAAGTACCATTAGGGGGGGGAACCTCTTAATGACTCACTTGAGATGACAAGCATTACACAGCACACATGGCAGCGATGAATTTGGCAGCCAGTTCTGTTACTTGATGCTTCCTCCCCTTCCCCCAACAGCTGTTTACCTGTTTGCAGTTTGCATTTCTCTCTTGCAAGTTGCTTGTTGCTGGAAATGTGTAGAGGAAGGCACTGTGTTCCTTTGCAACAGAGCAAGTGCTCTGGGTAAATCCTTGGGACTACCAGAAATGCAGAGAGCTGTATGACTATTAACTGGGAGAAATACCGTGAGTAAAATCTGCTGGTTGCATATACAACTGCTATTTCCACCTCGCAACTGGAATAGACTGAACCTCGTGGAAGTTGGGGTCCTTTTCCAGGTAGCTGGGATTACGCTTTGTAAGAATTATTTATAGCAAACCAAACAAGGACATTTTTAGGACATTTGGACAAGATGACCTCCAGACCTTCCAACCTCAACCATTCAGTGAAACCAAAGGTTATTACTTTGAATTCACTGAGGATCTGGGAAAGATCCAAGCTTTAAAGCTCAGACCATCTTTTAAAGCTTAGTCCCTGGTATTTCATAATGAATTATAGCAATTGGTGATTGTCTTGCATATTCTCCTTTGCACCCCACTGAAAAAGCAAGCGTACCCCTTTCTCCCGAGTCCCTTCTTCTATTTCTACTGACACTCAGTTAAACAACTCCGTGGCTGTATCAAACCTGGGTACCGCAGTGAACTATGGACTAATGCCGAAGCAAAAACTGTGTGGGATAAATCTAGTCTGGGTATTCCTGTTCATATGAACGCAGTGACAATGTACAACGAGTGTAGGAAATAGAAATAATCTGGCAGCATGAGGTTAAAAAAACCTGGTGACGATTAGCAGATACTCTGTGTTGGAGAGTGGGGAGGTAAGGAGAGGGGAAAAGAGGGAGCTCAGGGAGGGGGCAATTAAATAATTACTTTGCATAAACTCCAGGCAATAAAACAAAGGTCAAAAGAAGAAGAGAAAGACACAGCTTGAGGCCAACGTTACCCTAAAGTTGTACCTGCAGCTATGAGAGCATGACATAGCTATGCCTGATGAAACACAAAAATTAATTAATCAATCAATGGGAATGAATGGGTGACACTGAGAAAACACAACATGCAGCCACCATTGGATAAGATTGAACTATTTCAGGAGGAGAGGAGAGGGTAAAAAAGCAGGTATCAGACCCGCATTCAAAAGCAGTCACTCTAAGCCATCCAAGCAAAGGCTCCCCCGCACTATAAGACATGTAGCAGGAGCAATTAAACCTCTCTCTGCCACACACATTCCTTTTCAAAATGCAAGGAGTCACTGACTGTGCTTTAGCATTCCACAGCAGCCACAGCTGTATTACAGCAACTCTGTTATTCCAGATAGCTTGAGGGGAAAGTACCTGCAC
>VZTO01026575.1:179601-228984 GCA_013400615.1 Syrrhaptes paradoxus
TAGAAATAATCTGGCAGCATGAGGTTAAAAAAACCTGGTGACGATTAGCAGATACTCTGTGTTGGAGAGTGGGGAGGTAAGGAGAGGGGAAAAGAGGGAGCTCAGGGAGGGGGCAATTAAATGATTACTTTGCATAAACTCCAGGCAATAAAACAAAGGTCAAAAGAAGAAGAGAAAGACACAGCTTGAGGCCAACGTTACCCTAAAGTTGTACCTGCAGCTATGAGAGCATGACATAGCTATGCCTGATGAAACACAAAAATTAATTAATCAATCAATGGGAATGAATGGGTGACACTGAGAAAACACAACACGCAGCCACCATTGGATAAGATTGAACTATTTCAGGAGGAGAGGAGAGGGTAAAAAAGCAGGTATCAGACCCGCATTCAAAAGCAGTCACTCTAAGCCATCCAAGCAAAGGCTCCCCCGCACTATAAGACATGTAGCAGGAGCAATTAAACCTCTCTCTGCCACACACATTCCTTTTCAAAATGCAAGGAGTCACTGACTGTGCTTTAGCATTCCACAGCAGCCACAGCTGTATTACAGCAGCTCTGTTATTCCAGATAGCTTGAGGGGAAAGTACCTGCACAGAGGAGTGTTAAATTCTGCCTTTAATTGTACAGTGACATCATCCGTGAGATTTAACTTGTGCTTTTGACACAACATCAGACTTCCAATGCAAAAGCTTAATTTAGCGCACCATGCAAAAGTGTTGAAATCCTCTTCAGTATAAAAAATCAATAAAGTTTTTATCAGGGACAACGCAAGTCTAAAAATGTAATTAAATGTTTTGTCAGAAAAGGTTTCTACTTCCAAGCCTGAATTTGCACATTGAGATTGCTTTAAAATGTGGGAATTAAAAGATAGAAATTATTTTAAGGTGTGGAACTTGAATGACAGAAACACCTTTATGAATAACTGTAGCACAAGAATGCATTTTCCAAAAGTGCTTTATAAGTACTCCCCAGTTACCTGGGAAAGAAAAAGCAACACATTCAAATCATCATATAATAAAATAATAATCTTCAACTAGTATGGGTTTGTTGGGGTTTTTTTGCCAGTGTTCTCTGCAGTCCTTAACTACCTGACATTTTATCAATCTTCTAGCACCTTGTCCTTCTTCTTCTTTTTTTTTTTTTNATCACTTCATCTTTGCCAAGGTTTGCTTTTCTTCCCATGCATTTATGCCATATTGCTGAGCTTTTCAGAAGTTACAAAGCAGAACTATCTGAACACTGTACCCAAGATAATTTTACTGCATTAATGTAATAACGCATCAATAACATTCTGAATATCCAGGTATTACTGCTGTTCTAATTTATAGAAACTGTTATACGCTGAAGGAAAAGTATTTTTAGCCAAGACAGGTGGGGGTAGAGGGGGAAGGCTCCAGCTTGCATTACACAGAAGAATGGCTAAGTAGAAAAGAGAAGAGGTAAGAGAGTGTTTCTTGGAGTGGTACTTTTAAAACTGATGAGTTCTCAGTTCAACTGTTTGACCAAAAGCCCCAGGCAGCAGAGTACAGATTTCATATGCTGCAACACACGAACAGAGTCATGATTTCTGTTGCCAGTCTCAGGTTCTTTGGTGCTTTCCTTAGAACGCTTCCTTCCAGGGTCATGAGATTGCAGAGGCATCTCAGCTTTCTTTTTAAAATAAATAAAAATAAAACAAAAAAATATTGTAGCCTCTCTAGTTCCAAAGGAAAATTTAAAAGCAAAACTTGAGTATTCCCTGAAAGCTCAGAAAACCAAAAAGGCAAATAAATCAACACTTACCCTTTTTAGGTTAAATAAATAATGATTTTTTTTTTTTAATCTCCTCGTTTTGAAGATCCACTTCAAGTTCCAATTATTTATTTATTTAAGCACAGGGGAAGAATCCACAGTGAATGTAATAAATCATAATATCATGGGTAACCTCATACTCCTCACAGGTACCTTTTCATCAGGATAACAATTTCCAGTGAGACTCACAAAATTTAGTCATATTTTTTAATACCTTATCTTGAATCATCATGACTGCTTTTTCCCAACATCTGATCTCTTAGTAATCAAGGAAAATAAATAGCCTTCTTTTGCAATCCTTTTCCAATCTGTGGAGAAAACAACTAACAGTACAATGGTGCCTATTCAGTAACAGTCAAAATATTATTCAAACACTAAGCACTGGGGCAGAAATCCTTCAGGCTCTCCTGTCTTCTGACAAAGAGCCACAACTTTGGCAAATGTATGTAAAGTGTATTTCTGAAGTGAGCAAAACCAACCTCTGAACTTTGTTTTTGAGATGCTCATACTTCAAAAGCTGGACATAGCAAGCATGTATAGAAAAAGTGAGCTCCAAACACCATGATTTGGTGGGAAGGGTAGATAGCCATGCCCAGGGGTATTTATTTTCCAGAGATAATCACTCCATTCTTAATTTGTGCTTTATATTTTGCCACTTCTAATTTGCAGGTATGTGATTGTGCCCACAGCAATTTATTAGCAACTGTATCAGTCAGTAAGCCAGGCTTATCCTCTGAACTAAGATTTAGTGCATGGATTAAAACTTGTCACAAAATAAGACTGTGGCTGAAGCCTTTTAGCCAAGGTACAAGGGGCAGGTTTTTAGTGATGATAGCCCTCGCTGTGGGATTTATAGTTAGCAAGAGAAAACAATTGGAAATATACAAAATTGTGCCTTAAGTTTGGTGGAGTCTTAACCTTCTGAAATGAACTTTGGACAGGACATTGTAAAGGTCACATTTCCCAATTAATACATGAACAAGAACAGATTAAGGTCTCCTCCCTGGTATTAACAGGTCCCACCTTGCCAATAGTCCTCTAAGGAGAATCACTTGCTGTAGTCAGTGAGCCATCGCTCACAGCCCAAGTGCCTTCATCTTCTGCCTTTGGAATGGAGCAAAGAACAAGCTCTTCACTATCAGACACATCTATAGCCTTTCTCTATCCAAACTAGTCATCCTCATCTGAATGTAATTAGATTTTCATTACTTATACTATTTCTTTTCCTCTGACCAGGATTTTTTTTTAAGTAAATTTCTTCTTTCCCTCACTCCAGTGTCCCCTTTATCCTATTTCCCCTAGAGCATGTATAAGACAATGGCCAGTCCTGACTGTTAACAGCATTTCACACATCTGTATCTGTTTGTTCCTTCCCAGCTCCATTATTCTGACCAAATTGAGTCTTCATCTTTCAGTAACTCTCTGGATATTTTTCATTCCACATGTTCCTGAAGTGCAATGCCTTTATTGAATGCCTACTGATCTCCCTTCTGCACCGCTGTTCCTTAGCCTGTCTCAAATTAACAGACTGGTATATTTACTGGATATTTGTCACAGCAAGATGTTATGTGCATCTAGAACATACATACCTTGAAGACCAGGGTAAGGAGACACAAAAGGTACATGGAAAGCACTGTTAAATAATGTTAAGGACATTATCTGGTCAAATTCTATGAATGAATCCTCAGAACCTGAACTTCTCACCTGTGTGAGAAGTGATTCTCGTCCATTGCTGTGACAGACAACAATTCTGCAAATTGAAAGGGCAAAATATTAGTCACTCTGCTCAACGCAGATGGCATTTAGACCAAACGTCTGAATAGGTCAGCTAGCTTCCAGCTAGGTGCATCATCAAGCCTTGTTCTCTCTGCCATCAGATACGGCTGCTCTACTACCTTCTTCCAAACACTGCAGGACAGCTAGCCACAGAAAACATTAGCTTTGCTACCTCAGTGCTGTGCAGAAAACAGTCAGGCTACTAAACTGCAGCAGTAAATGCAGAGTGGCTGGACAGGAGTTTATTTCCTGCCTTTACTGGCCCAGATAGGGCAGCCTACATCTCATTTGTGAGGAGATTTCTTGCTGAACGCAGCTGTCAGCTGTCAGAAGGACACCCCACTTACAAGAAGGCAGTGCTGAACTGAAATGCTGCACGCAGTAATCCGGTGTTCAAGTCAGTGTTGCAGACAAGCTGCAAAAAGACACTGAAGAAACTTCACTGGTTTTGAGTGTGGCTCAGCACTCACTGCTTCAGCCTGCAGCCGGGGTTTAGGGTATTACCGAGGCGAAGCATCCCAGCTAGAACAATGACTGAAGTCAAAGCACAGAAATCACTGAACAACTTAAAAACCTAACAGAATCCCATATGCAACACTTTTTTTTCTTCAACAGCTCTGGGTAGAAGAGAGGCTATCTTCACAAGAAATCCTGCCAGGTCAAACTGAAATCTGAGGATTCAGATTACACCATATGATCAAGAGCATCTGCTTTCATCTCAGGCACAGCAGGGACAGGGCAAGAGTCATCATTCAAGAGCTGAAAAATGAATCAGCAGCAAATGTGGTGCAGCAAGCACTCTAGTGGAAATGCAGGCATAACAGAATCAGCAAATTTTGTTTTGCTTGTTTGCTTTCCTGCTTGCTTTTTTAATAAAAGTGTTTTTGTGTACATGTGCGCATCTAAATGTGTGCACACAAAATTCCACAAAGCATATTCCCACTTGATACATGGAAGAAAGTCTAAGAGAGTAAAAAGTCAAATCAGTGGCAATTTATAGTAATTGTAAAAAGCTTATGTCACAGAAAGTGTTAGTCCTCAAGCCCTGCAAGATTCCTTGCAAACTTGTTATATGGAAGAACTGCTTTACAAAAAAATTACTTAGAAAGGGACTGTATGGTTTGAGAGCACAGTGTGTACAGACACACCTACTCTCTCGACTTTTGACGGGACACAACTACCAGGCTATTATTCAGTTTTCTTTCAAATAGATTTTTATACTTTTGCTTATTTTTGATAGGTGGAAAACATTAATGTAGCAAACACCCAGTCCCCCTAAAAGAACAGAAGAAAGCAGTTTTCAGCTACTGATGTACTACTTGAAAATTGAAATCTGAAAGGTTTTGGAAATCTGAAAGATTTCCATTTCCCAGAGATTCATTTTGCTCTATAAGACAACATCCCTTTTCTGTTTTATCACATTTACGCTGACATTGCATCAGTCCTTTGAAGGTTAATGGTAACCTTTTTGGTCTCATTATGCATATTAAGATACTCCCTGCACAGTGATCTGACAAATGGCCTCAAGGGCACATGTTATCTCTTAGGTGATGAGAGTTGTGACATTTGTGCAAGATCTTTGCAGTGAGAGCAAGGAGTCCGAGACACTGTTTGTGTGGGGATTCACCGCAGCACAGAGAAAAGGGACTACATTCTCAAATCTTCTTAAATATTGGATTTCCAGTTCTGCTCGTACATATAAAACCCATTTCCTTATACTTTCTAAAGAAAGAGAGATGTTATTGAGGGAGAGGTTACTTAGTTCTATCAGATCAACAGTATATGAACCTAGACTTTCTAAACTGAATTTTTACGTATGGTAAATGTGTCGACACAGAACAGCCTTGTAATGCCTGATCAGCATTAGCTGTATTTAAAAAACACACAACTGAAAAAAAAAAACCAACCCTCCAAAAAAGCTTGGGCTTGACTTCTTCTGCCTCAGGACATAAATGAAACTCTAAAAGAGGGAAAGAGGAAGAAATATGTCCTGTGATCCATTTATTCCACAACTGCCCACTCCAAGTTTCTTGTCCTTTCTCGCTAGGCACAGAGAGCTGGCAGCTGTCAGAGACACTAGACTGAATGATGGCTGGGCTGGGTTGCTACAGCAAATCCCATATTTAAATGTACAAGAATTTGTCCCTTCAAAAGTCTGGGTCATATCTGCTGTACTAAGCAATGCGAAGAAACTTTTAATTTTCCTCTATTTTTAAAGAACATGAGCACATGCATGCAGGTCAGAAGGATTTGTACAACAATTCACAACAGTTTTCAGAGCAGATTAACTAGATTCTTCCCTGCTGAAAGGATTATATAAAGATTAAAACATTCAAAGTAGAGAAAAGCATGTAATACATGAGGGTAATTTACGCTAAACCCATTATTAACGTGATGAACATGTTTAATTAAAGAAAAAAGACAAAATCTGAGTCATGAAGCAGTGAGACGATACCCCTTTAAATGAGGACGGCCTTCAAATAAAGCTGTGGTAGAAGTTATTTCTTCACCAAAGTGGCATTTTTGCCAACAAGACTCTTGGCAGCCTTCAAGGGTCAACACTAGCACAATTGACCAAATATGGTTGGGAATTTGAAAACATTGAAGATATTAGCATTTGTTCCTGAGTCTAACATAACACAGTCCAGTCTTGCCACCAGAGCCTATAACTACCAAGTGATAACTTAAGCACTGGAATGCAAATAATCCATTGGTTCACATTAGTGTCATTTCCATTTGTTGATGTTCCCAGTCCCCTTCAAATCCTGGCAGTACCTTACTTGACTTCTGAGGGGAACAATCTACAGGAAATGTACTAAAAAAAAAATCAGATTACAAGAGTAGAAGTCAGTGGCGGTTGACTTGCAGAGAAAGGAAAAAAGACAACACATTAAACTACATTGTCCAGAGTTACTTGACCTCAAACTGATTGCTGTTAAATTGCTTGAATCAAAGTTAGTCATTTACCTACTGGCAGCTACTCAAGATTTATCTTTACAGGCTACAAGGTTTTATCATTTGTCCATAAACTTTCTGCCCAATGTTAACTTTCAAAATAGTGCTTTAACTGTGAAGAGTGGGGAAGCTTTGCTGGAGTCAATGAAAAATTAACATAAGTCCATGATAAAACATTAAATACTTAAATAATTTGGCACCTCTCCTCTGAGAAGTTAGAAGGATGCTCTGAATACTTAACGGATAAAATAGAACAGCATAATAATTTTTAAGGAACAGTCTGTGATCTGAAGTCATCTGACCTAGAAATGTCATAATGGGCATCTGTGTTGGAAAAATAATAAGGGTCTATAATTTATTAGAATATTCTAGACAAAAATTAAATTATGGTGGAGATAAGCTTTATGTTACAGAGATAAGTGCAATTACTTATCATTTTAGAGAGAAATAAGAAAAGTTACCCTGGGAAAAATGAAGTCCTCCCACACTTTTAACTACACCTTTATCTAGCACATATATCAGTTTAATGTGTCCACACGTCCCAGCAAAGAACAGCAACTTTTAATTTAAACTTGCATTCAAACAGATACAAGAAACAGGAAGATAAGCAGTAAAAAAACCCTCCATAAACAAACCCCCAAACCTAGACTTCAACAAACTCTGTAGTTGTCAACGGGGTACCTTTTATTTAAAGAAAAAAAAAAAAAGACGACCATGAAAGAATGTAAAAAATGACAGTGACCTTATGGAAAACCTGTTGTGCTTTCTTAGACACACTTTTTTTATGGAGAGTAAGCAGCTGCATGAGAACTCCAGCACTTTGCTGGATTGGATCCTGAAGCTATGCCCCAGACACCATCAAATTATTCCCCTAATACTCTTTGCAGCTGACTTAGTTCCTTTCTTCTCAAGGTCGATCACTGATGTAGGCAAGGGTAAAATGCAAGTAAAATGAAAGACACTGAACTCGGAAGAAAAAACCTCTATGCCAGCCTGAGCTTTCCCTCCCATAATCGGGCCAAGTGGAGCATTAACCAGAGGGAGGGCATTACAGCCCAGCCCACGGCTGAGCGCCCTAGCCGAACCACGCTTGAAGAGCATTAAGTTCCAAAAATCTTCATAATTAGCCGTATTTCCTGAGCCAGTGCTCCCTCCAGAGCCTAACAGGTTGGACAGACCTCCATACCTGAAGAGGTACAAGTGCACGCTTTCCAGGTCCAACACAAAATGTCCTCAGAAACAGGAAAAACTCATTTTTTTCTAGCTATGTACCATACTGCTCAACCCAATTATTTATTACGCTCTTTTGCAGAGTATCAGAACCAGAGAAAACTGAAAATCCTAACACATCAGACTCTTCAAAGATGTTCCACTGCAGGTTAGAAAACCAGTGTCTGCCTGGAAAATGTTTGGGTTATTTTTTTTTCTTTTTTTCTTTTTTTAAAATTTTTATTTAAAAGCAGTAAGGTAAGTAATCATGCACTTCTGCATTTTCAAAAGCAGTCCATTATTCTAGGCACCTCAGCTCCTGAGTGCTCAACTTCAGATAATGAAAAGGGACTCAGTTTCCTGAAAGGTCCTCACCTTTTCAGCAAGCAGACTGAGTCTGCACACCAGAATGGAAACATTCAAGATCTGGAGCACTAATCTCTTTTAAAAATCAAACTACAATGTAGAAGATTGTTAGATTTATGTTCTGAATAAAGGTAACTAAGCACATTCTATCTGCCTCTTCAAAAGACCACTAAAAGACAGCATCCATGTTTCCAAGATACATCCCATCCCAAGCTCATGGAAGGGACTTTAATAACTTCCATGGATATCTAATGACTTTAAAAAAAAAAAAAAGCAGTTGTGTCTGGATGTCTGTGAAGACAACAAAACTCTTATTAAGAATCAACTATTTTCTTCCTGTAAATCAGAAAGAGATGCACTTTTCTGCTCTCTCTGCAAGCATATCATTCACTTGTGACTCTCTATAAAAAAAAACCTCAGTGAATAAGATGCTCAATGGAAAAACTCAAATGTGAAAGGTGCCCTGAAATTACTGCTACCATACTTTCCTGCAAGCAACATTTCAACTAATTTCAATGGATTTTCCAAAAACTGAGAAGACCAGCAAAGACCTGGATTTATCTATATTGCATAGTTCCATCAGATGGCACTATGCGGATGAAACAGTAAATTTTGGTATAGAAATATTTTTGCAACATGAAGTCTAGATATTTCAAGAGGCATTAAAAAAAGGTTTGTTAAAAAAGTGAGATGGGTACACATTCACAGATAATAAATAAGTCTTAATAAAAAGAAATCTGGATACTGCTGTAAAACTAGAATTTTAGAAAACAATCTAAGCATCCTCAAATTAAGTCAACATGTTGTTTATTGGATCTAATAGGACAAAAATGCTTCCATTTTGTTACACACTTGCAGTTCTACTCAATTTACTCAAGAAGTACTTACTCAAGAGCTACTGCTTCCTTTCTTTTCTTCCTCCCCCTCCCTCTTCCCCCAAATTCCTAGAAATTATTTTAATATAATATGATCACATTTGCTAAAAACCAGAAAATAACATTCCCAAGAAAAAGGTAACTCTGCCTGATATCCTAACAGAAAGATTAGATTTGAATGCCTCAACAGTGTATATAAACTTAGTTGTGACAGTCTAAACCAGGCTTTAATATTAATAAATGACTAGTTGCATAACATCCCCCCTTCTCTTTGGCATAAAAACAAGTATATTAATTGGTTTCCCATCAAATATGCCAATTAGCTTTGTCATAATTATCTTCCTAATCTATGCCAGCAATGTTTTAAAGAAACTTTCCTTAATGCATAAGAATTTATATCAAATGATCACACACATTTTGTATACAGACTTGTAAATTGTTTTTCTCATTTCTTTTTTGGCTCCAAGACACTATTCAAAACATTTCTAGAATAACATAACCATATTTCATAGATAAGAAAAAAGGGTACGCGTGCCTCAGTAGAGAGAGAGAAAGAAAGTATTGCAGTGTTTTAATGGCAATGTTTTGACATTCTCTAAGGAAGAGAGGAAAGGGTATTTGCCCACAGAATTCAGTGATTCTTGCATTTCCACTTCTCCCATTTTCCTGTCACATATCACAGCTAGAACAAAATGCTAACCTCCAAGAAAGAAGGCAAATGGGAAAACAGACATGAATCCCGCAGGAAATCCAAATTCTCTTTCATTTTGTTATGCTTATAGAAACAAAGTCTGGAATTCTATGCAGTTTTAAGATGAAGAAAGAAAAGAAAGAAAAGAAAGAAAAGAAAGAAAAGAAAGAAAAGAAAGAGAATAAGAGAATAGAAAGGAAGAGAAGGGAAGGGAAAGGAAGGGAAATAAGAAGAAAAAAAGGAGAACATTTGTGGGCAACACCTTTGGTCACAGGCAATTTAAGGGACTTGTAATAAAAGCTATAAGGTATTCAATGGCAAAAATACGAATAAAGACTTATTAACAAAACTAAAAGTATTCAAAGGCAACCAAGGCTGTGGCAAAGTATATAAAGCCAGGAACTCATAATTCTTAAATAAAATATATAGCTACACCTTTGCTCTAGACAAAATTTTCAGAAAAACAGTTAAGAATCTTCCTTTTGCATGTAGATTTTAAAATTGAGTTTTTTTCCTATCCTCACGCTGCCTCTTTCAGAATAATGTTTTGCAGTGTGCAACCATTTATCTTTAATTAAAAAAGCAAACAACAATACCCGACTATTTTTTATTACTGCTTTGTTGTTTCTGGATCAAAACATTCCTAGTATTCAACAAAACATTAAACAATGCATCTTCTACTGAAACAAGTTAATTGGAGATCCCATTTCAGAAGGGCCAGAGTGAAGCAGCCTCCTCCTTTCCTTTGGCCATGTGAACATGAGGAAGAAAAGTTACTGAGAGAAAGAAGCCAAAAACTGAGCTGGCAAGATCCATAAGAAGCAGCTGAAAGAAGGACCTTGGGACAACAATGTCGTCATCAGTGTCCAACTTTTTTTTTCTTTAAACCAGCTCTCACATTTTTTCCCCGTGACGAATAGCTGTTTTCAGAGGTCCCCTCCCACTCCTCCCTCGGTCTCTACACAGCAGCCCTATTCCACGTGTCTGCTACATTCTACTTTTTCACGTAGTATTTTCTTACCCTACTCTCTTTGCACCCCCTCCCATTTCCCATGTCTATTTAAATGTCTCATGATGTTCATGCTGCTCAGTCTGGCTGCATAAAAGTGTAAATTCCTTCAAGAAAGGACTTGCCATGATCTCCTTGAGGAGTTCCTGCAGAAATGGGGCTCTGATCTTGGTCTGGGTCCCAAGAGAATGGGCAACGCATAAAATAAACAATCTATTTCATGATCTAAAACGTTTGCACAATCAGTAATTGCTTCCCACACAGAGTCATTCTGCAGAAACAACTCAGTAGTAGGTAGCTTGCACTGAGAGCTTGTTGAGTGATGAGGAGATCTTTAAAACATCTGGAGACATAATTGGATGATGAGCACTTTTGAAAACCTGTCTTCAGTGCTTTTCCCTCCCTGAAAAAAGTGCAGACTATCTGCAAATCATTTTTAAAGACGTTGATTCCCACAGTGTAGTTGTACGGGTCAGCTTCTCAAAGACGACACTAAAGTTAACAACTAGTTTGAGTCAGCTGTTCCAAAGTGTCAATTGCCCAGCACTTTGCAGCAATGTACTGGATGTCCATATAATTGAGATTACATGGAAAAAACTCAGAGATCATTACACCAGACATTTCTGCAAAATTACATTTCTTCACTGATAGGAGGAGTTACCAAAATCCTTTCAATTATAACAAAAACAAGCATGCACACAGCACAATAGTCAGTCTCTTCTCCCCAAGTGCAATAACCAGAATAAAGATTGTTTACCTACATAGTAGTTCCATATAAAATTCTAAAAAAATAAACCTACAGCAATATTTAAGGTTGTCTTACTTTAGCATATCATACATTCCTAGGCTAATCTGTTTAAAACTAAACACGGGGGACAAGGAATTTTATTTTTAATCCTGCTTTATTTTAGATATATTGACTTAAGTTATCATTGTAACCTTTACCATGAAGTTGTACGCTTATGACAAACAAGGCTTTTTTTTTCTTTGATTAAGAAAAAAAAAACTTAAGCAAGTGTTTACCATTAGGCAAAGAAATGTTAATCTACCTAACACTACCAGATGGTCATATTTTTCTAATTCTTTTTTTTACTCATATGCAGATGTTGATACAGAATTGTCACGACCCTGAACTTCAGTTTTCGCAGCAGAGACCTTTTAAAATGATGGCGACCAAGATTCTACAGGGAATGTAAGATTTAGAAAGTAAAGAAGGACAAAAATGTGCATGTGGTGAAGGTAATGATGCATATAGGCATACATTTGAAGCTATTAGTTAAATTGTCAGTAGCAGGCATGAAGAATTCTCTTTCCCTTCCTTTGGAAGTCCAATAACACTTCCTAACTAAAAATATCCAATGGACCAAATTTTCCTTTCAAAACTGCATTCTAATCCCACCAATATTTGCAGTGTTGGAGAAAAAGATTCCACCCACCCACCCAAAAACATATGAATGCAGCTGAGGATGCTCACAAGAAAAACTGTGCTTTTCTTCCTCTCCCTCCTGATCGTATCTTTGTGACTCCCATTAGCCTCAAAAGATGGATGCCTCTCCTTACCTTCACTAAGTTGTAAATTAGTTATTTACAACTAATAACAAATTTTAAAAGACCATGATTTTTTAAAGGATTCTACCACAAAAAAAAGAGGAAACAATCCCTTTTTCTTAAACACAAATATGGTCTGTTGGACAAAGTGTTACGTGGGCAAATAAGTCTTGCTCTCTGCTCCCCAATAATTGTGATCTATATACAGAATCAAAAGGTATTTACATAATCACAGTGCATATGCATACTTTTCTTCTTAGCTGCGAGACCAGACTTTGAGTGTTGCCTATTTTGGAATTCTAGGTTTGCCAAAGGGCTTTCATTAACATGTCTGTCTCTATAAACTGCAAGACATGCTAAGGTTTTCTATAAAAGTGCAACAATAAATCCATGCTTAATCAACCCTTTGTTGAGCTGCACACACATGGACACTGTAAAATACAACTCAGATCTAATGGCAGGACCTCTGTTCGTAGCTTCAAGTTCAGTGGTGTTTAAGACATGGAAGTGTGTTACTATTTTTTACCCTTAGCCATGTAAATATGAACATCTGATGCCTTGGACTTCTTTGATTAGACATGCATTCTCACCACACAGCTGCAAACCTTTTTTTCCCTTTCCTACTATTGCTCGCAGATAAACCCAAGCTATTTTGCCTCAATACTAAACTCAATCCTGGTCTTCACTGCCAGTTCACCTCCAGCTGCCTGTACAGAGTTTCACACTAAGCCCCTTGTTTATATCAGTGCTGCAATTAAACCCAGGCCAAGAAGAGAAGTCCCTCAGAGGGTAGCAGAAGTGCAAGGCTAAGAATTGATTTTCAACTTCTTCGACATAGCCCATACACATCCTTTTGCCCTCAGAAAAAAAAATCCCCAGCTAGATCTCCTCACGCCCCACCTTTCTTTGTGTGTGGTTTGGGTTTTTTTTCATTTTTTTGTTTTATTTTACTTTCAGTGGCCATTTTGGGACATTTTTTCACAAGTTGAATCTTGTTTCCAAATTGGCCAGTGAAAAGTTTTAGCCATGCTGAAATCATTTCCAGGGCTAAATTGGGAAACCTGAGGCAGCTGGGCAATCTTACAGCTGGCTGAACTGTGGCTTGCAATAAAAGGCAGTGTGAATAAGGTATATTGAAGCTAAATTGGATTCGTGTGAAGGGCCGTTTATTCTGAAGAGGGGCGTGGGGGGAGGAATTAATGAACAGAAATTAAATTAGCTCAACCAAGCTTTTAAAAATATACTGAAAAATACCTGACCTGCTATGAACCTTTTAACAAAGCAGGAACTTTGGGCTAGCAGGACCAGCTCCGTTCAATTTCATTTCCCTGCCAAAGGTGCAGATTTCAGAGGATGNATGGATGCCTCTCCTTACCTTCACTAAGTTGTAAATTAGTTATTTACAACTCATAACAAATTTTAAAAGACCATGATTTTTTAAAGGATTCTACCACAAAAAAAAGAGGAAACAATCCCTTTTTCTTAAACACAAATATGGTCTGTTGGACAAAGTGTTACGTGGGCAAATAAGTCTTGCTCTCTGCTCCCCAATAATTGTGATCTATATACAGAATCAAAAGGTATTTACATAATCACAGTGCATATGCATACTTTTCTTCTTAGCTGCGAGACCAGACTTTGAGTGTTGCCTATTTTGGAATTCTAGGTTTGCCAAAGGGCTTTCATTAACATGTCTGTCTCTATAAACTGCAAGACATGCTAAGGTTTTCTATAAAAGTGCAACAATAAATCCATGCTTAATCAACCCTTTGTTGAGCTGCACACACATGGACACTGTAAAATACAACTCAGATCTAATGGCAGGACCTCTGTTCGTAGCTTCAAGTTCAGTGGTGTTTAAGACATGGAAGTGTGTTACTATTTTTTACCCTTAGCCATGTAAATATGAACATCTGATGCCTTGGACTTCTTTGATTAGACATGCATTCTCACCACACAGCTGCAAACCTTTTTTTCCCTTTCCTACTATTGCTCGCAGATAAACCCAAGCTATTTTGCCTCAATACTAAACTCAATCCTGGTCTTCACTGCCAGTTCACCTCCAGCTGCCTGTACAGAGTTTCACACTAAGCCCCTTGTTTATATCAGTGCTGCAATTAAACCCAGGCCAAGAAGAGAAGTCCCTCAGAGGGTAGCAGAAGTGCAAGGCTAAGAATTGATTTTCAACTTCTTCGACATAGCCCATACACATCCTTTTGCCCTCAGAAAAAAAAATCCCCAGCTAGATCTCCTCACGCCCCACCTTTCTTTGTGTGTGGTTTGGGTTTTTTTTCATTTTTTTGTTTTATTTTACTTTCAGTGGCCATTTTGGGACATTTTTTCACAAGTTGAATCTTGTTTCCAAATTGGCCAGTGAAAAGTTTTAGCCATGCTGAAATCATTTCCAGGGCTAAATTGGGAAACCTGAGGCAGCTGGGCAATCTTACAGCTGGCTGAACTGTGGCTTGCAATAAAAGGCAGTGTGAATAAGGTATATTGAAGCTAAATTGGATTCGTGTGAAGGGCCGTTTATTCTGAAGAGGGGCGTGGGGGGAGGAATTAATGAACAGAAATTAAATTAGCTCAACCAAGCTTTTAAAAATATACTGAAAAATACCTGACCTGCTATGAACCTTTTAACAAAGCAGGAACTTTGGGCTAGCAGGACCAGCTCCGTTCAATTTCATTTCCCTGCCAAAGGTGCAGATTTCAGAGGATGCACGCTACTGCTCGGCCTGATAAGAAACCAGGTTTACGATGGATGGGGCAGGCTTTATTTCTGTAACCTGAAGTCAATGCAGCACGAAGTCGCTGCCATGGGAAATCCAGCATAAGCCAATACGCAGCTCAAATACAGAGGTCATTGTGGATGATGAAAATATTTCATTAACTAATCAGCAGATACCTAGAGAAAAAATAAACATGCCCTTTTATCCTTGTTGCCAAAATTCTCTTCACTGAAATAAAAAGAAATGGCAAACTACCCTGCTTTATTGATTAACCTTACAAATATTAATATAATAATTAACTAGAAAAATATTTTACTCACACTCTCTAATCTAATCTAGGACCTCTTGCAATGAAAGAAATGCTATATGACTATATGAAGTGGCTGCTTTTGGTACTGGAAATCAAAACTTTGCGAGGAATTGTTTGGGGGTTTTTTTTGGGAGGGGTAGTTTGGTTTTTTCTATTGATGTTGTTTGGTTGGTCTGTTCTGTTTTGATTTTTTCATGACAGCACAATGAAACAAACAAACTGCATATTCCTGAAAAGCCGGAGCCACTTCACTGATGTAGTTAAATGCACCATAAATGCCACCTGGCTGTCAAAAAGGTTCCCTTTGAATTGTAACTCATATTACATCTAACTTGTATTTCTATTACAAGGGCTAGTACTCTTTCCTGAAATCCTGCGAATTTATACATGTACCTCCAGAATAACAGTATTTGTAATCAGCTGTAATAATACCTACTGATGTGACAATTTACAGCTTGACTACCATTCTTAGTGCACTTGGCTTCATAACTGTTTCTGTGAGGCACCCAGACTGTGTCCATTTTACAAATGTAAAAATCTAAAACGGAGACTGAAGGAAATCTTGCTCAGACATTTCTGACACCTTATCTGCAGCGTTCCCTTTGGTGGTCATGGCATCTTAAAAATAGAAAAGACTCTCCTGAAAAATATGCTCAGGGATCAGATGTTCTCAGTCACATTTGTTGAGGCAAACTTCCAGAGACACCAGTATTTTGTGCCATTTTTTTCCCCAAGTATGTGAGTTTTTTAGGGTGGAGTGACAGTTTTGCCTGTTTCTCCTCTCTTCTTGCCAAGAGGTGCCAACTTCCCCGCCCCCCCCACTTCCAACCATGAGTCATAATATTATGAACTCAATGATGGGAGAAATCAGATTTTCCATCACTCCACTGTAATCTTGACTTTGGTATTAGTCATCATCCTCCCAGTCCCGATTCTAGCCACAGGAGAGTCAGTTCCTCCAAAGTCAGTCTCAACAGAGGTACCTACAGCATATCGGGAAATAAAAATATAATTTATGTGTCTGCTTAGTGACATCTTTCCTGCTATTCTACTTGAAGATTTTCTGGGGGCACGGGGACTGAGTTGCAGGCACCATGGGTCATATCAGCAGCCTGACAGCCTCCCTGCAAGTTGTGGTCACAGAAACAAATGGATACTCTATAGATACTGCTGGAGACTGAAATCTGGAATCGTAAATTAATCAAATAAATTGGGTCGTACCACACATGCAAAACACATTGTAAGTGAGAATAAGTAAAACTTAAAACGCCTGCATTTTATTTTGTTTCTCAATAGAAATATATCCTTTGTGCATCAAGTTATTGCTTGGGTTTCAACAGTGGGCAGGAAAGAAGAAAATTGTTTCTAAGGGCCTTCCCAGACGCTTATATTTAATCTATTGATTGGCTCCTGTGGTCACTGTTACCTGGCTGTAGTAGCCAACAACTACTTCTAAACCTCGCCCCTTTCCCTGCCTCAAATCCAGTTTTGAAGTTTTCATACAAATTTCTTAGAACACCAGAGCATTCCAGGCAGGCTTGAGTGTATTTGAGGATCCCCTGACTTAAACTCTTCTATACCCGGCACTCAATCCAATATGTCCAGGAAGAGGCTGAGGTTATCAGGCCATTTACATTGCATCCTGAAGGCTACAGATCCCTGCTCTGAGATGAGAAGGAAGCAGCAGAGAACAAAGCCAGTCACCAGTTCAGCTCTGTGTGATGGTCCAGAATTTGTGTCTGGCATCCCAAGAGAACCCTTAGTTTAAATGCACCACAATGCAAAAAGCCCAAATGGACCCACTGCACATTTATTCCAAATAGGCTTTCATGTGTCGTGGAGGCTGTGGGACTGAAATCAGGCAAGCTCTATTGCAGGACTGTATAAATTCATATTGGGAGCTTGCAATATCCACCGCTGAATCTTCTCGATGTTTTCATGTTGTGAGATTCAAATTTCCTTCCCCTGAGTAAAATCCAGTTAAAAGAAATGGAATTCAGAATAAAGCCAAATGCAAATCTGGGTAAAACTAGAACCACCGTATATGCAGGACCCTCAACATATGCCACCAGCATGTATGCCATAGCCCAAAGAACAGTGCAGAAGTGTTCGGTCTGGCCTGCCTCTCTGGTTTTTGAAAAGGGCTGCACTATTTTCCAAGACAGAGTAGTTGAGCCAGTAGATTTTATCCAGCAAAGAACTTCTATCTGGTGGCTTATTGACTGAGCTGACGGCCAGATCTTCTGTGCCAACAGTAAATTGGTATTTAATTTAAAATACTTTTTATCAGTTTATAAAAAAAAAAAAAAATCACTACACAACAAGCATATAGGAGGTCAACTTCTACAGCACAGCAAACCAGACAGAAAAACTGCTGAGCGGACCTGAAAATAGAGAAAGTGGAGTCTCCTGGCATCACAGAGACCTCTGAGCAGCATCACTGTCCTCCCCAGCTTCTGGAAGAGACATGGTGCCTGGAGGGAAGACAGGAAGTGAGAAGCAAGCCATACTTGATACCTTTTATCACCTAGCTGCTGGAATGGGTCCAAGGGCCCCTAGAAATTTGGGAGTGGTGCAGTCTGTAGCCAGCCTGAAAGTACTTCTGCAAATAGAAAGATGATGTTGTCCCTTCCTTATGACACAACAGAGCAAATTCTGGGCACAGCCAGGATTCCTGACTGTATATTGAACACTAACGATTTATAACAAGAACTTACATAATGAAAAATTACAATACACACTACATAGAGAGTATGAACTCAGGTTAAATTCGGTGTACTTTTTTTTTCCTGGGCTCCAACATTGCTTGTCAAAAATGAGCTGGTTTTTTTTTTTCTTTTTTTTTTTTTTCCTGTTTTCAATGTTAGGTTAAAAACACAAGAAAACATACTCTGGTAATGGAAATACCCAGAGACCCCTAATTATAACAACACAAACAGGCAGCACCGCGTAAAATTTCTGAAACACATTAAAAAAGCCAAATTACTAAATCTAGACAAACAGATCTACTTCTAAATTTTTCTAATCCCTACATGTTTTATTATTTCACCCATGATAATTTTCATCACTTATTCTCTGTTCTGAAAGGGATTTATTTTTTAAATAAAATGCATTGCAATAGAATTAAATGCACTGACATGTTCTTCTTTTTCCATCCAAGTTACCTTCTTTAAACTGTTGCAAAATTTCTATTTGTAAAAACATTATTACAAGGAAGGGACTCCTCACCACCCACTCAGCTCCCAGAAGCCAAGAGAACAAACTCAAAGATATTGTTTTTCTGGTTTTACACTGATACTCTTTGGCCCTAAAAAAATGATCCAAGTCGAGTGTGCATTTTAAAGGGATTTATAAAGAATTAGCTCAAGCAATGCCAAGAGCTAACTTCAAGCTTACATTAATTTTTTAAAACATGGCATATAGGACAAATAATTCACTAACTGCTTTTTTTCACATTTAAATGCTCTGTCTTTAGAACAGAAAAGTTCAAGGGCTGTGGAGTAACCCAATTTCTACAGCTTCCATACTATGGAATTCTGATGTTAGAAATATGAACAATCAACCAAAAGACCTCAGTCAACTTGATTTGAAGCAGGAATGCACTGGGGTTTTTTTTTCTAGCTAATGATGAATTATTATATTAAAAATATATATTCCAACTTCAAAGAAAAACTATGTTGTCATAAAACACAGGCATTCAGAATTAGGTTTGAAAAGATTTGACCTTTTGCACACAAAAACTAACACCTACATGAATGAAGTACTGTAGTAAGTGATGATATATGATGGATCATTTAAAATGTGTGTATGGAACCATGCACATTTTTTAAGCCAGGGGCAGATGGTGGTTACAGCACATCCAACATTTTCCAATTACTTTGTTTTTTCAAAATTTATCCAAGTTCATAAAAATATTAGCAGAATCCTCGTACTTTCATAGAAGCAATATTTTCAAATATAAAAACTTTAAAATACATGTAAGTTCAAAAAATATCTTCAACTGATTTTCTTCTCCCTCTCTTCCACAGTCTAGTGGATTGCAAAGGAAGAGAAAATTACGAGCTGCTAGACCCAGAGTTTTATCCTAATATGTTAACTAGAAATTTATCCCTCATTCTTAAATAGGAGATAGGAACAAAATACAAAGAGCTGATCCAGCCTGATCTGCTTTGAAGACAGGGCTGGTCAGAGGCAGGGTTTGATTTTGCCCAAACTCTGACAAAAAGGTAAGTAATTTGAGACTGAAGATAACATGAAATCTTCTACCTTCACAAAGAGATTAAAAGCAAAATGAGGAAAACAAACACAGCAGTATTAACACTTTTATGTAATGAAATGAATATTTCTTTCAGTCTTTATCCAGTTAGATAAAATTCTAGGATGAGATTTCGACAAAACATACATTGGGCTAACAATTGAGCACAAACATTTTCAAAACAAAAATCAAATAAGAAATATGTTGGAATTGGAGCTGAGTGTGAAGGGAAACAAAAGTTCACAAACACAGCTTCCTTCCAAGTTAGGCTGTAAACCAGGAACACATGGAGAGAAGAAAAGGCTGTTTGTATTGTTCCAGGAAACTGGACCAAGGATTATTCCATAATTGCATTAAGCAAATACAGTATAATACCTTACACAGTGAAAAGTTCAGAGACATCATAGGCTAAGTGACTGATCACAATACACTGAAGTTCTGTAATCCATTAATTCCTTAATTACTACACTCACAAGCCTTTTATACCAATATTGTTGTGTTCTATAGCAAGGAAAAGGGGAAATAGTATTGAGACATTTTCACTTCAAGTACAATTTTTTTTATATGATCATTTTCAATTTAAGATCCCATCGTGCCTATGTTGAGACTGCCTCTGAGTTGACAAGTTGCACACAATAAAGCTCGGAAGCAAAGATAAAAAAGTCTTTAAAAACTGTTACTGAACTGACAGAGCTAAGACATACTGTTATTTCAAGATGAATATGAGTTACAGCACCAAGCAATTTCCATACTGTAGGCATTACTTACGGCTTCCAAAAAATCACATTATTACTATCCTTACTGACAAGAAAACTCAGGCAATGCCTTTCTGTGGTTTTTCAAGTCATATGAACTGCTGGGCACAAAGTTATCGAGACCCTGAAGAAAGACTGAAGAGAAATTGCTTCTGCTTCTAGCACTGCAAAATACTTTCTGGGTGACTATGAGAGAAGACTAAAGTCACTAATGCATCTCCCAGGTATAGCCTGTGTATATGCAGGACAAGATCTGCTACCGTACCCTTACACAGACCTAACTGCCTCCAGGCTGCAGGGAAGAGGGAAAGAAGCACTGTACTACTACAGTTATGCTGATTTAAGTGAGGCAGATCTCTAGAGTGGATACAGCTTCACCTAAAGCTCCAGTTGCTTTCAGAGACCCACCGTGAAGACAAACCTGCTGCACACAACTTCCATTTTAGTCTGCCTGCCAGGCTAAAAAGCTTTCTACGATCCAAAAAGGATACCGAAAAAAAATCCAGCTATAGGTTAATGGTTCTGTGTCCACCTTACCCTGGAGAGATATGCAGACATCATAAATCAGCATAACACTATTGTTTTAAATGGGATCCACTGACCTGCATCAGCGGAATAGCCAGTTCTCTAAGGAAAGAAGGAAAGATTTGTTTCCAAAAGCGTTAAGGACAAATCACTCAGCATCCCTGACAGCCAGGACACACTCCTTGCACTGTCCATTTGGGCCCAGCTTTGGGAGGTTCAAGATTCAGCATTATTTCCCACACTAGAAAGCTGTCGTCCTATCTTCTGTACTGCTAATCTCTATTTGGTTCTGCAAGTATGAAATAAAGAACACCACTGGCTGGCTCCCAAGGGGGTCTGAGCCTTCGCAGCAGGAAGGATGGTGACTGGGACGAGAGGGCCCCCTTTACAGGGAGGGTGGAGATGAGGAAAAAGGGGATGGGGTCTTAGAAGAACCGACAGGGATGGTAGGGACCACCCAGGAGATAAAGAAAACATGGGCTGAGGAGAAAGCCAGGGAAGCTCCTGAGCACGTACAGTAGCTAATTGTCAAATTTTAACCACTTAGCCTTTTAAATCTCTTTTTTTCCTTTCCTTTACACACACACACAGAGCGAAAGCATAGTTCACGTTCAGAAGTAACAGCTTGCAAAGACATTTAAAACTAAAGCAGATTTTTAAATTTAGCACAGCCTTCTCAGTGTTTTCTAATCCTGGCTCAAAGGCTGAACTTTGTTAAAATTTGTTACAAATGAAAATGTTAAGAAGTTCCCAGACTTTGATGGGCTTTGCTAAATTTAAACTCATGGCGAAATTTTTATAGGAAATTACAGACTGAAAATGATATAGCCATAAGGAAAGACCACAGCAGAGCTTCTTGCGTGTGTTTCTCTCTGTAGTACCGGTGTCACACCCCTGTGCAAGCACTACGTTTCTCTCCTCTGGTGCTCTCTGGTCCAGACTTTCCCCACACAGTAATTCATTGCCAAAGCACAGTGATGCATTCCCAAATGAGACTCTACAGCAGCCCCCAAGAGGAGAGGGGATCTGAAGTGCCAGGCAAGCCCAGTTGCCTGAAAGCCACCTATTGTTCCCCAAGGCAACCAGCCCTGCAAGGCACACTGACTGCCTGTCTCCAGAGGCAACGCTTGCATGGGGCTCCTCTCCACTGCCCAATATTCTGGGGCACAGAAACACTGTAATTCGGTGTTAATTGTGTCAACCCCATACTTTAATTAAAATGAAACTCCAGACTCTCCCCCTTTTACCTCCAGTTACATTTTATTGTTGTTTAGCTAAAACAAATGTACTCTGGTGGTGGTTCCTTCACTGCACAAGCGCTCCACAAGTCTCCTCTTCTCCCTTCCTGCACTGAAGCCACGCTCTCAGGGTTTACTCTACCCACGGGTCCAGGGCCTCCATTTCAATCCAGACCCAGACAACCAAATCCTGCCTGAGCTGTGCTGTAGGCATATGTTGGCCCTGTCCTGTCCCCTGCTGTCTTGGCTCACTTGCTGGTTCTCCTGGATGGTCTCCAGCCCCTTCTGTTGCTCTGGACTGGACCCTCTGGATGGATTCCAGACCTGATTCATCACCTCACCTTGGCTGGAGTTGTCGACGGGACCTTGTTACCTGCACCCAGCTCTGCCCATCCAGCTCAGAAGCTGCAGGACTGTACCCTGGCTGGTGAGGGCACTGTGGTCACCACCAGCTCACAGCCTGTCCCCTGGATGGTGCAGCCCCACTCGTGCTGCTCCCTGACACCAACAACCACTGCAGCGGGACACGGAGCATCTCCTCAGCACTCTCTGGCATCAAAGAAGCCACCAGTTAAGAGTCCTGGCATATTTACTCTTTTAGCATCTGTAACCAGTGGCAATAATAGCAGCAATAACAGTGAGATCCACGAAGGGTCTGCCATCTAAAACAGATCGAATGAACACATCAAAGACATGCAGCAACGTTCACCTGGGAGCATGGTAGAGACTGGAAGTACAAAGGAACTGCTATCAGAAGAAGTAGAGTATGAGGAGTGCAGCGTAGGTGAAGTTCAATGAAGAAAATGGGGAGTGTCTCAAAATCAAGGCTGTGAAGGAAACACAAAGAAGCTGCACCAAAGGACTTGAGATATGAGCATGCAGCAGGTAGGAAGAATAATGCTGGGGGCTCCTTTAGAGACAGGACCATGCATGAGGCAACCTACTGCCGAGCGATGGAAGAGTGTGTACACAACCAGCGTTGCAAGTTTCTCTGAGGCACAGTGATTCTGCAGAGGAGAGGCATTAGGATCACTGGGTTTCTCCTCACTGTGCAGGAGGAGAGACTGCTGAAATGCAAAACCTGTTACTCGCTAGCCATCTGACACATGTTACGGCCAGGACCCGCCATAGTTCTGCTTTGCCAAGGTGGCACAAAAGTGCTTCCACCACATACAAGAAGGACAAGGCACAGAGGCAGCAGGACTGTGAAGCCTGCCACTGAACTTCCCTCAAACCCTGGCTTTCATCACATCTTCTTGTGGCCTTAACAAAGAGCTGCTATACTCTTGGCTCACATTTTGCAGAAATAAGACCTTAATCTACCCCTCACACCCAGCTCCTTATCTCCCCATTTTCTGCCTGCTTTACAAGGTGGCACTCATTCTGGGCAGAGGAGAGACTAGAAAGGATGTCACAGTACTAAGAAGATACATAAGGAGATGAATACACCAAGTCTATACATATATGTATAGGAACATCCCATGCCGAGGGATATTCAGAGCATCACAACTGACTGCTATGTAAGCAGTGGCTCACTACACATCTGTCGCTACAACAGCCTGAAGAGCAAAGGGCAGCATGCGCTACTCAGTGGATCCCTCCTGCCATCCAGGAACTACTCATCCAGGTGCCTCTGAATTCTTAACACTGCACCTCAGAGCATGTATGCATACTCATTACTTACACCCAACAAATTCTAATAAACTGAAATCAATTGTGACAATAAATGTGGGATTAATCTTATTCAGACAAATTATTTAATTTCATTATGAACAATCAGAAAATATTTTTTTTTCCCAATAAATTGTATTTCTATGCCTGCAAAAGAGAGTGAGCGTAGCTATATACAGTGTTCCACAAGTGAGCTGCAACACTCTTTCAGTGCCCATCAGGTTTTTAAAAGGGGTCATTCACTGTTCACTGTTCAATTAAACTGCCGTATCTCTGGAACTGAAGTCGGAGTTTTACAAAGGCCATAGTGCAAGCAGCATGCAATTTAAGTGTATTTTACATATTTATATTCCAATATACTGAATTTAGATACATGCACATTTCCATATCTGTCCCTATCAGAGCCTCAGGAATCTTCAGCTAAACTATTTTAGCCAAGATGACTTTCAGGAATTTAATGTAAAACAGGCACCGAGCAAACTCAGCCACTGGGCATGCCACATATATATTTTCTTTTGACCAGAAAAAGTGCAAAAGTTCACTCACTGTGTTAGTTTTATCCCACTCCCAATTAACATCAGACATTTTAACAATTATGTTCTCTGCTGCTCTTAGAAATATACACACACATGCTTTGTATTTTTTCAGAGGTGCACTAGCATAGAGCTCGTCTTGTTTTCTGCCAACAGAGATGCTATAAAATCATGTTTGATTCAGCTTGCTTCTTTCCTCCCTTCCCCTCCTCTCCCTTCTTCCCTTTTCCTCAGCCTTATCCTCCTCCATGTTCTTGGGTGGGCAGATTCATGGGGAGACTTGGTTTTTAGTATAGCCACCACTAGGCAGTTTGCTGCTCTCCTGAAGCACATCTGGGCTTTATATCAGGCCTTTAATTAATCCTCAGTGAAAGCCAAGCTATGACATTTTGACTGGGCAGGCTCCAGTTTTGGACAGGTCTTGATTTATTGCGACTGAGTCTCAACCTACTTTGATTTATTTCAGCTTTGGGGAGGAGGGCAAGCACTAACAGAAAAAGCACTGTTGGATGCAGAACATGTGATGCACGTAAAGGACCTCCAGAGCACTGTGGCCCAAATGACAAACAGCTCAGAAAATCTGCAACAAAAATAAAATAAAGAAAGCCCAAGTGATGAAAAGATTTTCGTGAAAGAAATAACTTCAAGCAACAACAACTACCACTACCAAAAAAAAGCAACAACAAATAATAAAAAACTTAGTGAACTAGGATCAAACTATTTGGCAGAAAGTGCCAACAAAGGAAGCCCATGCCTTATCTCTAAGTAAACAATAAATCCCTGGTCACTCATTAGTGTTAATCATGCCTCTTGTCTGAATTCAGCTAAATACAGAGAGGCAGGACCAAGGAGTCGCTTTCAAAGAAAAGGATGTTCTGCTATTGTCTGCCAGCTCGCCTTGGGTGGATGTCCTTTTGCAGGTCTCCCTCTCTAACCATGCTGTGCACAGCGTGCCAAGTCTTCTGGCCAGAGAGAACAAAGGCAACCAAAGCCAAACTCTTCATCTAAATAAAGCAACAAACATCACAATAATAGGAGCCACTGAATAACAAATCCAATCTGCTCAAGGTAAAAAGCTTTATTGTTTCTATGACCAGGCTTGCCTTCTTACTTACACCCTTTTAATTCAAATTCTGTTGGACGGATGACTCGACAAGTTTATTCTGAATACTACTGTAGCTACTGCGAATTAATTCCTGTTGTGTGTACATGTAAAGAAACTCAGTATATTGAAGATTCTGACAAAACCAAGTAATTTTATTGTTTTCCTTTAAGTGTTTTTGTTAAAAATTCAAATATCCTGATTTCTTCCTCTCTTGTACTTCCTTTTCACCAACAATTCTCAAGTCAAACTGTTCTACTGAACACATCCTTCCCCCATCTCTCCTCACTCTGTAAGAGAACAAATCATCAACATGTAATGTCAATGTTTGCTGTTTTCTACGTGTCATTTTGTTTTGTGCCCCACTCAGGTTGGAGAATTTCAGGCTCCTTTCACAGGCAGAATCAAGCACAGTGGCAGACGGCAGCTCACTTTGGCCCACGAGCAGGTGATGAGAATATGGCATTCCCCTATCAACTAGGGTCTTAGTCCTCATCTTGCTTTGCCCCCACATTCCCCCATATCACCTTTACCTGTGCCCCTCCTGAGTATAAATCTGGTTTTCTCTGCCAGACAGTGCTCCTTCTAGCTGCTGCAAAGCTGGTTCTGGGTGGGATTCCAGATGCTAGCTTTCATCCTGAGCCTGAACACCATTTTATTCTTGTTTACAGGAAGTTTTATTTTCTAGCTTTTATCTGCCTTCATGAAATATAAAAGTTTGTGTGATTTTTCCCTTCCAAGCTCCAGTAGTACTTTCTAATACCAACACAGACAGAATTTGCAGTAACAGGTTAATAGGCTGTTTCAGTGAAAGAGACTTTCTATGAAACAGCATCTCAGTGAAACCCCACATCTAGGCAAAACAGATCACTTTAAGATACTACTAATAAAACTATCAGTTTAGTTAGGAGTCAGCCACTTTACAACCAACTCCAGAACATAAACAACTACTCAAGATATTGTTAAGATAGTATTTTCGTAATTTTGATCTTTTTCCCCTAACTTGAAATATTTACAACACATTGTATTTAAAGGATCAGACTCCTACAAATCAGTGCAACTGAATGCCTGTCATCAGCATGCAACTTCGCTACACAATTTGTTTACAAACCTCATATGAATACATTAAACCAAGGGAACTGAGGCTTTTTTTCTTTACTCCACATTTTAAAGGTAAATGTCAAATCTGTGTATGATTCTGCTATTATTTGATACTATTTTCTGTAATCACTCCAAAATGAATGTGGTAACAATGATGATTAATTTATTTTCATTTTAGAATCATAGAACCACCAAGGTTGGACCAGAACTAAAAGATCATCCAGTCCAACCGTTCACCTACTATCAATAGCTCCCACTAAACCATGTCCCTCAACACAACATCCAGTCTTTCCTTGACCACACCCAGGGTGGACTTTTTACTCAACCTTCTTCTTTTGCCAGCTACACTTTTATATATGTGCCTGTTGGTTTTACACTGCCTTTCTTTAGATGTGACCTTATGAAAATCTGCAACAAAAGCGCCTTCTTTGGGAAAAGTCCAATTTACTTAATTACAAGGAGTGGGCGGTTGTGCACCGATTTCATCATTCTGTCATACTTGAGGATGAAAACTGGCACAGAGTAGGCCAGGTGAAAACTCTTTATTATGCTTCCTGTTTATATTTGGTAATATGTTAAATGGAATTTTAATGTCTCCTGAGGTCACTTTTAGAGCCAAATTGTGGCTGTCCCTATCACAGGTGTACTAAGTAACTGTGCAGGCACAGAGCCTCTTCTTCTTCTGCCAGCCTCTGCCACCCCACACATAAATGTGAGATGCAATGGATGAAGTCAAATCCCATCGAATTGTATTATCCCACGTAATTGTATTATCAGAACAAGATTTCACTCCAAACCAGTTCCTGCAGTTGGTTTGCAGCATGCTCGGTGCTCAGGCTTGCCAGGAGGGCAGGGAGGGAATGCACAGCCCTACAGTCCTCTTGGGGTTTGCACACTTCGTGCACGTGCTCTTGCCCTTTAGTACTATCTGGATCAAACAGAGCATTTTCTAAAATGTTTTCTTGGCACCTGTATGTGTAAGGCTCCATTAAAATGCTGTACATTATATGAAGTGTTACACGAACTTTACACAAACCTCCAGCCAACACCAGTACTAAATTGTTACTCACCTGCTCTTAAATTATTTTAAAAAGGAAAAAAAAGATTCCCCTAGAGATGAGGCACCAGATAGTATAGTTAGCCTGGAAAAGCTCCTTGGAAGGCAAGCTCCTTCCTGCTCCACCTTGGTATTTCCCGAAAGCAGAGCACAGCCAGGCTCTGTTCCACGGCAGGCTCCTCCTAGCAAACCAGTATCATTTTTGCTACCAGTACTACTGATTCATAAAGCCACATTTCAGCACCGTATGTCACAGTTAAGTCACGGGAATCCCTGGAAAAGGTTTACGAGGTATTATGGGTTGAAATAAAACATCAAATAACAGATACATGGAACACGCACGAACAGGAGCAATGACTTCCCAGCTGCAGCCTGAATGTGGCACTGAAAATACAACCTCCTCTCAGCTTGAGGGTTTGAGAGCAAGGCTGCTGGAAAGCGGGAGGTGATGGTGGTAAGAGGCACAGTGCCCAGCGGCAGCCAAGTACCTCTTAGGCTTTCTCTTGTTGGGAGACCTGTTGTGTTGTGATGTCCCATAGCCTACAGACCATCCTATCTCACACCTCCTAAAGCCTTTCTAATAATCTGAGATGGACTTGTAATCTGGGAGATGAAGTTTTAAACCGGCAGTATTTTTAATATATATCTGCCTTGGATATCAGTAATAATACTGGCAATAAAATGAGAAGGGTACATTTAAATTATTTTTCCCTTGTCAATTATTTCCCCTTTAAAATGAATATGATATATTAAAAACCTGATGCTTATTGAATTTAAAACACCTCAGAGGAAGAGAGAAATTCCCAGAAGATATGGAAAGGTAGAGTTTGTCTGGAAATAAATGCAACATAATAAATTAATGGTGAGGGGAAAAATATGCCTGTACTGTGTAAGGAAAAAATACTGCATTAGTAACACAAAGCATTACTTATGTAAAAACACAGCACAGTGCAGCAAGACTGGATGATTTGTACCAATTTTTCATTATGTCAAAAGCAACATGTGTGCCTGGTATTATAGCATTAGGGTTGCCTTGATAAACTGTTACTGTGCAGAGTAACGTCTTACTTGATAGAGGTTTATGCAGAAGTAGGAGTTAATGCTCTACTAATGGAATTTACTGTTACTCAAAGAAATCTGTAAAGTGCACTTGGAAGAAAGAAAACCTCTTCTGATATTTAAAAAAAAATGAAACCCATTTGCAGATCAAGAAATAATAATGCATGACTTGCACTAGAAATATCAACTTCTAAAATGTACAAAGCTTATTATTAAGAGCAAAGAGTTAGAGACTAAGCATATTTTCATAATCATGCCTGTTCTTTCAATAAAAAATCAACATAAATGTAAGTAACATAAAGGCAAAGAGAAGTCAGCTCAGCACCCAACACTCCTGTGGAGCCAAAAGTTCAGGCAACAGCTCACAGCAGATGCTCCTAGCTGTTGGTCACAGGTCTTTGAGGTTTCAAATGGTTGAGTTTGCCCTGCTTTTCTCACGCTATTGAACAAGAGGGACTAGGCTAGACACAATGTGCCTAGAATGCATTCAATTGTACAAAAAGCCCCATAATAATTTGTCCTTGCAGACAGGCAGCTTTTCATATAAATAGTTAGGGATACCTTAATTTTATTTCCTCAAATCCAATACCAGAGATCCTTTAATCCCACCGCACAACAGAAAATGTAGAAAGCAGATACATGGGCCTCCTCACTTAAGGAACACCACCAAAATCCTTATTTCACTAGAAGCAATGAAACGGCCACCAAGGCTGCTAGCACCAGTTGTCCTTTGCATTAGCAGGTGTGCAGGGAAGGACAGCGGCTGAGGTCCCCTGCACCAGTCAGCCTCAAACTGCACCAAGGAGGAAGAACTGGGAGGGTTTGAGGGAACTGCCAGCTGTTTTGCACAGCCCTCACGTAAGCTGCAGGCACAGAGGATGTCAGCAATCCACTGTTTACTTCATTCTCTTCTTCCATGGCTGCAGGCAAACCCATCCCAGCCACGCTGCTGAGCTAACCGGGGACAGGGGATAAGAAAACGCCAACGTCGCTCACCTACCTTGCAAATGTAATGCTCCTCATACTCCTGAGGAAACAAACAATTGCCCTTGTTGCAGAAATCACATGGATTTTGAGAGGAAGAGAGGAGTCAAGCACGTGACAATAATAATCTTTCCTCACATACTTAACCTGGTAACCAAGTCAACCGTCCCCAGGGGAAGCTTAATGTCGGCCAAAGAAGGCCAACTGGAAAGTTCAGCTGCTCTATCTTTGGACCATTAACGTTTGTTGTTAGGTCAAGGCTTCATCCAAAAACACCTACAGCTAAAATTCAAGTATTTCTGCTAAAACTAAAACTGGCATATTAAGTGCACCCTGTGGGTTTGGGGAATGTTTCCCACTCAAACAAACAAAAAAATAGTTGGGGTTTTACTTCCATGCGCAGATCAGGAAAGAGCACTCACTTTGCTGATAACCAGTCTTCTTAATAATATACAGAATATTAACAGCTAGAGTACAATAAAAGTGAGCCCTGACATTTTAATTTATCCTCTGAAATATTTCTTCTTTCAGCAGAATGACCTGAAATTGTTGGAGGGCTAAAAACTTTGGTTCTGGGAATGCACTGCCCACGATGTTTTACTGGCTTCATTTCAAATGAAAACAATTACTGTATAGTGAGGATGTTACCACACAGACATAACAACATCATTAACTATTTTTGACTTCCAGTGTAAATTGAACCATTATGGGGTTTTAAAAATGTCCTCATTAAATTTTAATGATCTGTTTTAAGGGACTTTTCCCCCTTATTAAAATTAAAACCAACTATGCTATACAGCTTTCTCAGAATGTAGCGCGTTGCTCCAAGATTCAAATAAATCTGTAAATCATAGACTAGTTAATAAAGAGAAACTATCTGGGTTATTACAGGTGAGGCTGGTAGCAGTACCTGTTATTAACGTTGCCTAACACTTACCAATAAAAGATGCTGCCTCCTGTTCTTTAAAATGTTGCCAAATACCATCTGACTGAATAAAAAATTCCTAAGTTCAAGGATAGACACAGCTGGTTGGTTGCTTTTTTTTTTTTTTCCTTCACTCACAATAGGAAAAAGAGCAAAGAAAGGAAGAAAAAATGTCAGTTGGAGTGATTAAACTGCTTAAAGAATATGTTTCATTTGTATTAACTCCCCCATAAACCTCAATAATTTTTTGTCCACGAACACAGGAATTCCTTGTTCTACAGTAAGTATTTGAAATTTTGCATGCAGAGGGCTAGAGAATGTTTATGAGAACATTTCCACCAAATTTGCCCAATTCATGAACTTTGTGTAGACTAAAATGGAAAAAAAAATTTACAAAATCATAGTTTACACACACTCAAGAGAGGCTTGTAAGACCTTTGCTGTTAAATTTTGTGAAGATTCACTTTATGGCGAGCACACTCCGTCCCATGATGGAGCAGTGGTTTCCCTCCAGGCACAGCCACAGCCTCGAGGAGGCTGTCTGGCATACTAGCTCCCTGGGTCCGGCAATCCCATCTCCCTCGTGGGATTCACCTCTTTCCCACAGTCTCGTCTCTCTTGCCCCAAGTTAAAACCACCACAAGACTGACTGGATGGTGGAACTGACCTTATTTTAAAAAGTCTGTTTTGTTTTCACCCTGGTCTTATGTTGCCACCTACTAATGAGTAAACGTTTTCTGGCAGCACGCACTGACGTGGACTGCAAGGATGGTACACACAGTGCATTATATAGTCTCTCTGCTGGCATCTGTATGATTTCTTCTGATCTTATCACAAGTGTAAGTACAGCTCCTAAACTTGGACCCTGTCATAATTTTGCTTGTTTTTCCATGGATTGCCAGAGAGAGTAGAAAACTAAAATCATAGGAACACAGCATGTATTTAAAGTTACTTCTGAAAAGTGCCTTCATTTGGGATTCTACACGAAGAACATGCTGCAAAAGCAGAATTTGTACGGTAGACTCTTGTAGTTGTGTTATTTGAAGAGATACCACATTCAAGCTGCAATGGCATAATAGGTCAGTCTCAGAAATATGACAACAATACATAATTTATCAATCTGGAAACCTTATACTTGAAAGAAGCCTTAGTCTAACCTTTCCATCACTCCAATTGAATTGTAAGACCACCACTGTAACAAGACCACTTAGAAAACCACTGGGGTGGCCTTGATAATAATACACATATCATTGTTGAGGCACAGGAAACTAAACCAGATGGTTTTGCTGAGGAAAGCACTTTTTTTGGCTTTGTAAAGCCTAAAAACACTAATAGGTCAAACGCAAAAGTGGTGAAAAAGGAAGCTAAAAGAAAATCTATGTAAATAAGAAAAAAATCTTTTTTTATTCCCCTCACATAAAAAATGGCTGCAATAAAATAAAAAGAGGGAAATGGTGCTGTGATTCTGAAACAGATGAGGACAGACTTCTGAAAGGAAAAGATCTAACACAACACGTACAGTAGGCACTGCTGCTGGAAATCAATGCCATATGATGCGCAGTAGACAGAACACCTACGTATTGTAATTAAAACCCTTTCCTCATTTTTATGTTTTAAATATGGAGACCATTCATGTCTGCTGTAAGATGCTACCCTCTTTCTTGTTCAATCTCTTATTAGCAATCATATCAAACTTTAAGAGAACATAGCACATACATGCACCTCTTAAAATACATGAAATTGAAAATAATTCCCACAAAATCATCCACGCACAAACAGAAAAATACATTCATATACACACATATATACAGGTGGTATGTGTGTGTGCACGCACACATTAATAAACCATGTTTGAATTTGCTCACTTATGCTGTAGTTATACAGAATCACATTATATACAGACTTCAGCATTTCAAAAACCATGAAGGACTTGGTTTTGTTTTGGTTTTCTTTAATGCAGGCATCATCTACATGAGTAAAATTAAGATGATAGTGTGTTACTCTGCTGGGAACTGCAACTATTGCTAGTAGTCGTGAAGTCTAATCTAAACACACGATGAAAAAAGTGTACTGTAACCTCTTCTATTGTGCAGCTTTACAAAAATGTAAGCTTTTGTTTGGCATTAAAAAGGAAAACTTTTCCTATCACAATTTTTCTAAGACATATTCTCCCTTCATAAGGGAAGGTTTGCCTATATTTTCAAAATCTGAAAGATGTTTGAGAATTATGCCCATATTTTGCTGGCATCAAATAATGCTCTAACTGAAAGAAAATACAATTATTTAAATATCAACTTTTTCTCTGCTTGCATGGGACAATGGAGAAGAAATGTACACTGAGGAGAGCTTCATAATATGCTTATTATTTGTGACAGTTCATTTTGGTACTGCTCAGAAACAGCCTCGAAGAAAATGTTCAAAGTCTTCAGTCTGTCTCCCAAGTTCTTAACTAAAACCAGAGAGTCAAAAGAGTGGTTTCTGAAGCCAGAAGTCAAGTGGGACCACAGGTGCTTTACTGAGCCCAGTGAGCTTGATGGAGACTACCTGGACACCAGTAATGAGAGAGAAATGACAATAGGGTCTCACACGATCCTATTTTGATTCTGTGTGAGACAGCAGGGAGATGCCTATTTTGTGGCCAGGGATGCTGTGATGCTGCTCACATTTGCTCTCACAATTGCTTCACCTTGATGGCAGCAATAAGATAATTTGTTCAGTGGATTATCACATCAACCAGAGAAGATTTGATATAATTTTAAGATCAATTTGGCTTAATAGAGCCATTAATTATCCCAGCTCAAGCAAGCCAATGGAAAGAAAAATTTCTCAATTGGAAATACCCCAAATACACTTGAGTACCTGGATGGCTCAAAAACTTTTACCCTCATACTCAAAGAAATCCAGCATTGAGGGTTTAACATTGTTTCTTAACCTGTATTAGAAGTTATTAACAGATATGACTTTCCTTTTATAACCAACAATCTTCAACAAAGCAAGACTCTCATGAGAAAGTATTCTGCTGGGAAAGGATTTGTCAGAAAAAACTTTGAGTCTCATCAGACTAAGGTAAAACGTATCCCAAAGGATGACACATCCTTAACACTCCAAGAAAACAACAGAACAGAAACAGAAATGCCTTGGCCGACAGTCTCACTGGCTGAATCCTTTTATTATGCACAAGAGTAAAGTAAAGTTTTAAATAATTCTGTCTCACAAGAGTTTGAATATCTAAATATACACACAAACATACAGGAAGGGATTTTCCACAACAGAAATGGCAGCAGCTGCCTCCAAGAGCCAGTCTCCACCTATTATTATGGTGAATAGAAGAATTATGAATAAAAGACGAGGTGATGCTGACTGGAGACTTCAATGCAGAAGGCATCACTGTAAACTAGGTTTTACTATCTCAATTTCAACATGTTAAAAATGGCTTAAGACAATAAAAATGACTGTGCATTTTCTTGTGCATTTTAATCACAAAGTAAAGTATAAGTCAGAACTGGTACCAATCAAAAAAAAAAAACAAGTAAGATGGAAAATCTCTCATTAAACAGTTTCTTAATGTGCTTGGTTGGACTGTATAATAAATTCCTATATTACTTATTTATAAACTGTTCTTTTTTGCTTTTGTTTTTACATTATTTAAATATAAATTAATGGAAGCTGATTGCCATACATTTAGAATACCAGTTGGTCCCTGATTTCAGCATTAATTTAGTCACATGCTTAATTTTAAGCATTTGACTAGACCTGTAATTAATTGAATTGGAGCCAATTATGACCCAGTTATGAGTCCTCTGTAATTATTCCTTGACATACTGCTGAATTTCCATTGAAGGCAAAAGAAAATATTTCTGATCTGTAAGAATACTTAAAGACTATTAAAACTGTCACATATGACTTGTTTTTTTACTTTTAGAAGATACATACTGATGGGCTTTTCCACAGCATCCATCAGTGCCGTATTTCTGCTCTCCGCACAACACTGAAGTGTGGGCAGGGCAACTGCAGAAGGCAACCTGAACATCAGCAGGTAATAAAGAGAAAAATGAAGGAAAGGCATAAAAAGCCTCATCTGTTGAACTCGACCAAGAACTCGTTCTTTCCCCAAGGCCACTTTCCCACACGACTATGTTCTATATGTTGGTTTTCCCTATACATTTTTACAAATAAATGTGTCTATTACATCCTCAAGAGCAACACTTTAAGGTTTCAGTTGCAGGTACACCTTCATGACTTCATTTACAATATTTAGCATGTAGGAAATTGAAGAAAGAACCAACTAGTGACGGGCATTTTTTTAATGGTTCAAGTTAAACATTTCTGAGAATCTATATTTGAAATAAAATTCTTGGTTGAGCATCTGAGGAAATTTGTACGATGCCTTGTGTTTTATAAATGGCATAGAAATGAGTCAGACTGTTAAGGCTTGCTGTTGTACTAGTATTTGAAAATACCTAGCAGATGGTTTACTAGAATTTTCTGCAACAAATAAAAGATATAAGCTACCCTCACAAACAAAATAGCACACAAAAGATTCACGTATCAATAGCACTGATGTATTGTTTTTCCTCTTCCAACTCAGTGGCATTGATCATGATGTCTAATACCAGCCCATGAGACTTGTGCTGGATCACAGTACAGTAAAAATAGAGAAGGGGGAAATAAGAGGCAGCAATTTCTGCAAAAATGTTATGAATTACTAATATAATTTTAGGATTAAATTAATAATCCCCCCAAAAAAACTTTTGATGTCTCCTTATTTCTATTTTGTTCTCTTCACACACTGAATGGAAACCTTTCTTTCCAGTGAGTTAGACTTCCCGGTTTTCATTCCCCAGCACAATGCCTCGTACCTGATTTTCAGTTCCTGCAGGTGGCAGTTCAAGCCCCAACTCAAAAACCTAATCAAACACTTATTTCAAGTATTGTCCCCTGATATGAACCTATGTTTAAACATCAAACTTCTGACTCAATCATCTGCTGCTAAAGCTGATCCCAACGCACAGCTAGCACTGGGCACGCTGGCAGCCCATCCGTTAGTGGGCATCTACATGCTCCAGTGCAGGCACGCGCTTGCAGGCTTTACTGTATACAGAAGTGTTTGCCCAAAATTACAGTGGCAGTCGAATGAACACATGCAATCAAAGCTCAAGAATCCTGACTTCAGCTTGTGCTGAACCACCAGACGTTCTCCACTCCAATACACACAGGATATGATCTCTCCATGAAGTCAACGGGAGTTTGGTCATCACCTTTCATAAGATCAGGAATTGACCCATAATGTTTCATAGAACAACAAAAAGGAATGTATTTATGGTTTTATTATTACCCCTAGTATGGAAATAAGGAGAAAGAAAACACAGTTCGTGGTCTAGTCTATACGCACATGTGTTACTTGTATTAATATCAATGGGACTTAAAAGTACATATGGAGAGGATAAGATATATCCCTATGTGTTCAGCCATATGCTTAAGGAAGCTCCCCAAATGCTTGTAAATACAATTGAGATTTCTAACATACTATGTATTTATTTGAACAATGTTAAATCTCTAAGCCCTACTTTCCAGTCCATTAAAGCCTCAAATAATTGTTTATTTCCAGTTTAAAGTTACTCTCTTTTTTAGCCATTAGAAAACTGTCTGTAACCACATTTCCACAATATTCAGGGAATTAGAGAATTGATAATAACTCTCCCATTATCCGAAGGGGTACCTCTCCAGGAAAAGAAATACTCAAGATGAACTATATTTTAGTGAGGAATTCTTTCCAGAAGATTTTGGGACAGGCCCAAAACGTGTAGCTGAAAGGTCTGGAATGCTACTTACCCAACAAACATGTATTTGTGCCGTAGAACTCAGACAACTACATTCCTTCTGGAGGCCAAAGGCCTTGAAAGGCAGTCATTCTTCTGAATAAACTTGTTCTCATTTCCTCTTTGTTTTTAAATGTTTGAACACAGCACAAGGGTCTGACCCACTAGGCACAAGGAGGTTATTCTAGATTTCCCTTATGGAAGAAGACATCAGAATTCATCCTGTGATTTACAATCTGGCACAAGTTGTCTTGGAATGAGATAGCCAAAATATTTATTGAATATCCAATGCCTGATAGCAAATTATGTTCATTATGTTCACACAACTGATCATTTTACTTGGCTTATATCTTACTTCCTTTCAGCTGAGACTTAGTAAGTGACTTTATCAACACTCTTGACTATAGTTTTAGCCATTAAAAAAGATGATTGGGATGGTTTACTGGATTAACCGCTTCAGATAATGTTGTAGTCAAAAATGTAAAACAACAGTCATGGAGGCATAGTCACGACATTCATGATGTCCTTACCACCTTACATGCAAATGCAATGGAAAACCAAAAGACAACTTTATTTATGACAGATTGTCAAAAATCACCTTCTTTGCTTGTGTGATGTAACCCGTTCTATGCCAAGGCAATATCGCTGTTTATTTTTTTTAATACCATCCAGAACATAAGTTTTTATTGTGGTATTATGAATTTGTGCTGCTTCTTTTTGACCATAAACAAGATTTGAGATCTCAGCTTTTATTTTACCTTTTAAATCTTAACTTATGATAAAAATTCCAAATCAGACTTCTTCCTACTGAAATACTTAGTTCGTAATATAAAAAAACAGCACAAACAGTCTTCATCTTTTTAAACTACATCAATGAATGGCGAAGCCAAATCCGGTTTCCCAGCAAGGAATTATTAAAAGACAGAAATAGTCCAGTGACCACAGGAAATCTTTAAGCACCAAAATGGGGACAAAAGTCTCCTGGGGAAAAGACAATATTTCCTACATAGTCATTCAGGTCTCCTTGTAATACAATACGGGGGTATTGTTTGTTTGTCTGCTTAAGTAGATGCATGGAATAAAATTAGAAACAAAGCCTGACTATGAAAACACTTCAAACACTAGATGAAGGCACACGTGTTGCAATACCTGCCGTCAAAACTGTTGTGATGCTTCTTTCTAATGTAACCAGCTTGACCTTTGATTATTAATACATACATCATTCTTGCCTCATTATAATAAAGGCCATAACCTCCAGCAGGATCTTTGACTTCAGGTCATATTTCATCTTGCTTCAGTCTTAATATTGGTCATAAAATTTGTCAAAACAATAGGAGAAATACTCTAAAATAGATCCATTTTATAGTCAGCCCCCTCCCCCAAGGAATTCAGTCAAGGAATGTTAGCCCAAAGATTTATTTTTCTGTTCAGGTCATGCCTGGGCTAGACTGCCATGTTACTAAATTCCCTAGTCTGAAACCAAGAGCAAGACAAAGTTAAGAGGCCTCAGTAAGCAAAAGCATCTTGAGATATCCCTCCATGGACCATGACCTGAAGTTACAGCAACGAGCATTATCCCCACCATGAAGACAATTCTGAAAAAGGCACATGGCCCACAGCTTACCTCAACGTAGTCCTTGGCATGGCCCCAGTCTCTCTTAGCATCCAGATTGCCCAGGCTGAAACAATCCAACTGTCCGAGGTGAATCTTTGCTACTGATCGGCTAATTTTTCGAGTAACAAAGTTAGCCCCTGGAACAGAAATCAAAGATAGTATCAGCATAGTCACAGTGGCACGTAACAGGCCACAAGAAACACCTTGTATAGCTCAGCACATGGTACTTTCAATCTTCATTCACTCCCTTCACACCATCTAGACCTACGTCGTCTTTTATCATTTGAGTAGGCTGAGAAGCTTCCAGTGCAAGTGTCACATTAGCTGCACTTTCACAGCAAACATCTTTCTTTGTGGGGCTTCTTAAGCATTCCTAATTTGCCGCTTCAGTGTTCAGTCTAGGCATAAAGCCAAAGAAAATCATTTGGAATGTCAGTTCTTAAACACAAAATGCAAAAGGTTACATAAAGAAGACAGACATCTTAGACCACCCTCAAGTTTTTTGTTGCCATTTCTTTATTCTTTTTAATTTTTTTTTAAGGAATGCATATATCTAAATAAATTAGTTTATTAATTAAAAAAAAATTGAGACTATCCAAAGACTACATATTCTCCAAAGGGCTGTAATGTTTAAGTGTGTTCTGCTTTTCTAGTTATCTGGGATTCTTTGTCCCTCAGGTTCAGTAAGATCATGAAATTGTGATTTCAACTTTATCAGTTGAAGGCTGTACATTACCATATTTCCATATTTTGTTCACTGTACTGCTTTAGAAAATGTGTGTACCCATTTCTGCTCCCTGCAGAGTTGCTTTAAATAATATTTGTTACTAGTTATTTTCATATTTTGATTTTTAGATTATGACATCTGTGTTTCTAAAATGTGGTCTCCTCAAAAGCAGAAGGATTTGGATTTAGACCATAAGTTCAGGCTAGAGAAGCCCAATGGCATTTGCACACTAATGGGCCACAAAAATTAAAATTTCATGCCTTTTTAATAGCTAAAATAAAAAAGATTGAGTGGTGACAGATGATACCTCATACAAATGGAAAGCAGGAAAGTTAGTGAAAATGAGTGCACTTGTAAAATGCTCTTAGCAAATTTCAAAACTCCTAAGCAGTGCAGCTTGTACATGCAATGCATATATGTAGTTTTTCCATTATAGAACTCCATCCTTGAGATATTCATGTCAATATTTTGTTTCCTGTCAAACAAACGATATGCTGCTGCAAAGTTATTAAATAATGTGAAGTGTCTTTTTCAGTCAAGAACACTACAGTATCTTTCCGTGTCATCTGACTCTGCCAAAAGTGGGGAAAAAAAAAAAAAAAAAAAAAAAAAGAGTGCACCTGTAAGAACCATGTGGAATTAAGCAATTAAACAATTCAGACCTTAACACAGGATTAAGATAGAATTTTAATTTTCTGTCAACTGCTGAACTAACTGGAATGCTGGTTATTAGCCATTTAGAATATATAATCAGTGCGCTTGTTTTTTAAAGGACAAAAATCATATAATTTCCATATTCCCTGAAAAAATGTTCATACATAAGGAAGCTTGCAAAACAGGCTGATTTGCAAAATTTCAGAAATATACTGAGGAGTCTTTTCTATAGCAATGTTCCTCAAAAATTGGACCAATAAATTAACTGCAGGATGAAAGCCCAAGCCCTTCTTCCAGGCTGCACCCTGCATACTCAACAGAGATAATACGATTATCCCAAAGATAATCAGTGCAAATCACAGGACTGATGCTGTGACTCTGCTATTGCAATTTCTGAAGGCAAAGTACTGTGGTTCCCTTTGTTGCTGGCTGGATGGGCTTGCAGCAGGAGTGGACCTGTGGCTTAACAGAAACCAGTGACAGGGTCTCTTTGGCTTAGTCAGAGTGGCACTTCTCTAAATATCGTTTCCATTTTTTATGTTGTCAAAGTGAGATCTTCACACAGATTATTACTAATGAATTAAAAATAGATTCATACACAAACTTATTAGGATTAGCTCTGAAACTTCCTAACCTTCTGCACTGATATAATTTCAGTTAGCATTATTATTCAGGAAATAACAGATGAAGGACAAGCTTTTGTTCTAGGATAAAGAATATGGCTTTATGCTCCAGACTGCAACTGAGTAATAAGCAAAACTGGCCACTTTCAACGCTGCATTCCCATTTGCAGTAAAGGCAGTGAGAGTTCTAGTCATCATCTGCATTAAGGCAAGTTTTACTGTCAGCTTACATGACTAATGAACGTCAGCTTCCATTTTGCAGCCACCACTTCCTCAGCTTTAAAAAAAATCACATATTAGGTTGTGTGTGTGTGTGTGAGAGAGAGAACTTTTATACTAACAACTTAACTTGAAATATACAAAAGGTACCACACAAGAAAAAGTAGATTTGTCTAGCACAACACAGCAAATACTGGTCACTGCTGTCTTCTTGCAAAGCCACTGGTAACTGCGGTAAAGCAATCCTTAATGTTCTTCTCCAAGAAAAATCAGAATAACTCAAAAGGCAGAAATTAAGAAGTAAAGAGCATCACAGCAAAAAAAACCCGAAAACCTTTATTATCCAGAAATATTCCAGTAAGGGTTCAACAAAATAATACCAACCCTCTTCTTGGAAGTGCCTCAGCACTAAAGCTGTGGAAAAAAACGATGCTACTGTTCATTCTGAGAAATGTGATCAGAATTTTTTGTCATGCAACCAAGGACTGAATGGCACATTTCAGAAGCACTTAAATTATATGGCTTACAGATAATGTACCAATTCTCTTCAAATATAATACCTTAAAATATCCCATTACACTATATATTTGATCCCATGCCGCTAAAGGCACGTTATAACTAGAATTTAAGCGGATGCCCACTGGAGACATACAAAGTAGTTAAGGCTATGTCAGCATTCCCATTATAAAGCCCTGTCCGAGGGGTTTGCAATCGGGCTATAAAATCTTGCTTTGGCCTGAAACTTGGCAGACATAATGTCTCTTTCCTCAGGAATGATTCTATCTAAAAGGTCTGTGAGGAGTGCTGCAGATATCTTTCTGCAGCTGAACACACAACACCTTTTGAGACACAGAAATGGTTAGCTTCCTTCTTCCTTGGGAGACATTGAGAACTTGCTAATGTCAAACCTACATTTTCCTCCACAGAATGGCCAGTTAGTGCCAGCAAGGGTAACAACAGAGCTGCTGCTGTGTTAACCGCTTCACCCTTTATGTTGATTTTCATTGGATCACGATGATGCAGTAGCTAAAATGCCACCAAGCTGTCCCAGCTGAATAAGGCTTGCTTAATTATGCTCCTAACATTGTGAATTCATGTGGAAACATGTTGGTGGTAGCAACAGAAATCAGCTTAGATTGGTGGGGAAGGGAGACGTCAAAGTCCCAACATTTGTCTCCTGGCTTTGTCCTGCTTCCTCGGTCCAGAGAGGTTTTGTAAAACACACCTCACTGCCCACACCCAGTGCAAACGAACACGGAGAGTTCAAAACTCTATTAAATGTGTGATGTATTTTGACTTATTTGAACATTTTTTCAAAATGTGTGAGGGTGGCACGGTTCTGGGAGCTCACTATCTTACAGTAACCAAGAGAAGAGTCATTCTTGCTCCCTCAATAGGGCCAAGCATATTGAGCTAACTGCCTTGCATAGCTATCTATGCAGCAAATACATCCAAACCATGACTGGCCACAATATGCCCTGGCTTGCATCGCTACTGGTAGCATTGGAGTTGCTGCACTGCAACAGCAGAGATCTGGCCAGATGAGTCAAAGGATGCTTTGGTGTGTCCACACATTTCAGCAGTTACAGTCTTGGTTAAGAAATGCCTGACAAGTTTTTACATTTTAAAAGAGGCCTTAAACATGAGTTTTCATTATATTAACAGCTCTTACAGGAATCCTGGGCATTAGCTTCAATTTGTTTTCAAACCCCAAGTCCTCCCTCTGAGATCATTAGCATTCCAATAGGAACCATAAGGTCTGATTCACAAACCCGATTTATCCTAGATACCATTTTAAGCAAGGATTCCTCATCAAGCAGACCTGATCTATAAAACATAGAACTTGTCAGCAAACCCCTACAGAACAATACCACAATAAAAAGAAATAACAGAGGTATAATGCAATAGCTGCGGCTCTCCAGCCCAGGCCTGTTGCCTGCTGCACCGCCCGGCTCAGGGTGGAAAACAGCTCGCGCAGCTCATCCCTCCAAGGACAGTACCCACATCTGGCAAAGATACAGTTTTGAAAGCTGGACACATCTTTCATTAACACATACTTAAAACTATTGCTTTAGGAAGCACGCTCAATGCACCTAGAGTTCCAAAGCTGGATGCCCCAAGGACAAAAAAAAAAATCTGGTTCTCTGCATCAGTACCCCACATTCCTTTTTCCAGCAGTGGGGTTTCACCCTTTATGTATCATCAGGAAACTGGCTGTTTGAAGTAGGTGTTTTCCACTAGAATCTGTGGTTTATAAGGGGCAGCCAAATGGATGAAGCAGCTTTAAGAGCCACTGTTACAGTAGCTATTTCTTTTCAAGAACCCCCATTTTCCAAGCTCTTAAGGCTACATACAAAACTCAACAGATGACAAAACTGTGGTCTTAGGAAGACTGCTATCCCTATATAACACTAGTTGTTTCATGCATAAGAAAATCCCTTATTAATCCTAGTAATATAGAATAACAGTCAATCTGATAGCATTTAATAGCAATACTTATCCATCAGCTGAGATGCAGTCCCAGCACAGTCTGTCAAGTTGCTGTAACAGCTTTTTCTTCATTTTGCATAAAATACAATAAAAAGGTTTCTGTCTCTAAAGATGCTGGCACAGGAAAAGGGGTGGTTGGGTTTTTTCCCTCCAAGTTTCTACACTTCTGGCACAGATTCTAGTGGAAACCTAACATGTTCAAACACATTGTGTACCCAGTGCTTCTACTAACCCAAAGGAACATATTTCTTTTAACATATATATGTTGTAAATGATACATTTAATGATATCACTAAAATGTTTTGATTGCCTGAAAATCCACATTGCTCATAATTTCCATTCTGTGAGAAGCTTTTCCATTTTTGTAACAAGCTGAAATTAAAAAAAACAAAGCAACACCCAGTTTTTCTAAGAAAAAGGAGTCCAGAATCACCTCTAGCTTATACTGATGAAAATTAGTAACAATTATTCTGAAGTCAATGGAGTTATGTTAGTGTAAACCAGATGAAAAAAAATCAAGTTACAGATCTTTAAATTACCCTTCCACATATTGGGTTTAAATGGAATTTTCACCTGTATCTTGATGAAAACAACTGATACAGTACCACATTTTGGTAAAACTAGTAAAGCAGCTACTTAGTGTACGTTAAACACTCATGCATTTTCACTGTGAATCCACTCTCAATTTAAAGTAACAAATTTTTCTTCTCACAACAGCAATTATACAAAGTAGAGACATCACTGTTTGGAAACAAAGGAAAAAAATCACTGTTAAAAGTGATTTTTTTTTCTTCCAAGCCCTTCATAATATCCTGCAAATTTTACATAGCAAGTACAGCTATGTTTGGATGAACTTGCCAAAAAGTCCACAATCAGATTTTTGCAAAATGAAATATATGAAGTAAGGTTGATATGATTCATAAGCAACTCATTGTAAAGTCATGCACTGCATGGGAAACATCTTCCTGACCTGAGCAATAAATAATTTTATTTCCTGAAACATGACATATAGTGCTTTAATTCTCACATTTTAATCCTGTATAGAACAGCTAGAAATACTTTGTTTCATCATAATATTTCCAATCTTTCTCTGTCCTTTAAAATTGTAATAGTACCTTATGATAGTGGGTTTCTCAGATTTTTAATACATTTGCGGTTTTTTAAAAACATTTTCAGTTTACATACTCCCAACTATTTTCCAATGGACATGTGAGATCTCTGAACAGGAAAGATAAAGCTACTGATAACAGGCTTCTTTCTCAAGGTTATTCTTCATCAGCTCCCTGGGAAATAATCACGTAGCAATAAAATCCACAGATGACAGATTGAAAGCATTGGTCCAACAACATAAGGACAAAATTGTCCCTCCTTAAGTGATCCTCATTTGACATGACTTTAAAATGTGTGATTTCAATAAAATGAAGTGGTACCAATTCCTTTAAATATCGTTAATAAAGACATTAATCAGCATATCAATTTAATTACACACATTTTGAACTTTCCAGTGCTAGAAGTAAAATGTGCTAAGTCTGCTTGGCCCCATTTTCCATTTGCACCACACTTTTTGATGGAATTCCTTGGCTAATGGAAAATATACTACTACCTGTATTTAAAAAATGAGGAGATTGAGGCAGAAAGGTAAAGGTGTGCGGAGGTAGGAAACACCAGCAGCAGAAGGGCAGCACACTGGAGGGGGCTGACGCTCTTCAACCCAAGAGCACCTCTGCCCTCCACATCCACTTGCACACTGAGAACATCTGGACAGCTGAGTGCAACAGGAGGTCATATGAACTGGACATGGAGGGAATAAAAATTAATGATTTTTTAATAATTTTCATGACCTGGAGGGACAATTAGTAAGCCCCGTAAAAGAAGCACATGGAGGTAGAGTGAAAGACCCATCAACCACCACCAGGGGATGAGAATCAGAGGTGACAGTTGCCACAGCACAAGGAACCATGATGCCCCATGAGTCAGCAGAGCCAACCCTCCACCAGGGATCTGTCACCAGGGCTTTAAACGCTTCACAACTGTCTTGCATACAAAACAGATAAAGGTTTCCACCTCCCAAACAATGACAAGATGATTTCTATGACTACATAGCAACAGCTCTCTAAAGCGACGGCGAAAACATGACATTTAACCAGCAGACAATCTGCATGTGTAATACGTAACACAAAGCTATAGATTTCACACTCAAAATGCCCTTATTTGGGATTAATCACATGTCTCAGATCTATCATATGGGCTTGTTAAAAAGGAGAGGGTGACATACCAGCAATAACTGCTGGGCAAAAGGTGCTATTTTAGTATATTTCCTCCATATAATTTTTCTTAAATTAAAATATTTCCCTCTTAGGAACTGTACACTGAACAGGAAAAGGTGAGGCATCAAAGATTCTTATAAAGGAAAAACCAAACATTAGTACTGAAAACAATATGTAAAAGTATTATTCCTGTTCCCAAGTTTATGCTGTTAATGGCACTTACATAAACAGAGCAGAGTTTCGCTTACAGAAAACTTAACCTTTTGCTCCAAACTATTCACTTTGATTTCTTAATCGCAGTTCACATACACTACATTTTAAAACAAAGGTAAATGTCTTTAGCCACTCTGATTTGTTAACACACATTTAAGCCTTTTTTTTTAAAATGTACGACTAATGTTATTGAATTAAACCTCTCATTTAACCTGTCAGAGAATTAGGCAAGTCCTTGCACGTATGAGCTATGGGTAAGCATGAGTGTGCTTGCCCATCAACACATCATATATTGTTTAAGCGTGTGTAAACAACTGGAGTTAAGTACATGCTTTCCTGAACTGGTGCTACAACAGCTAGAAATGTATGCAACCAAAAGGAAAATCCAGCACTTGTACAAAATGGATACATCCCGCAGTCTAAGGCAGCTTGCACAAAAACCAGATTTCAACTTATCTTGTTAAATAGCTACCAAAGTTCAGACATCTGTGCCCTTAAATTTAACACCCCTTCCTTTTCTCCCTGTCTTTCCCCTCCTCCATCCTCTCAGCAACCAGTAGCACATCAAAAAAGGTGCTGTTTGATGGTTCAAGCTGAGACATTCAGCCTTTACCCTAGCACTCCCTTGAGATGAAGCAGGCAAGGCTTTTAATCTTACCTGGTGACACATGACTGACTAATACAGTTTCTTGGACCTTCTGACCTCTGAGGGACTAAGCCTGGTTGGTCTCAGTCTCTCCAGGTGGCTGGGACATCAGCTTGTGGTTGGTCACAGTATAATCAAAGTTTTGCACAGGTCTCCCGTGTCTTTCTGTGTACCCATATTAGCGCTCACTTTTAATGTGCAAGTTTCTGAGCATAAAAAGTGTCATTTCCCTTCAAGTCAAGGGGAAAAAGAACTTTCATTTACTTCTACTGAAGGCAAAAGAGTGCAACAAGAGATAGCCTTAAAACCAATCAACTTTGCTGAGTCAGTGCTGATGCATTTTCTTGGAGAGAGAAAAACGGTCTAACTACAGCCAAATAACTTACTTGAAACTTCGCCTCCCACACAAACTAATAAGCACTCCTAGACGTGTCTGACACTTACACAGCATAACTAGATGTTCCTAAATCCACATAACCTCCCTTTTGAGCTTCGTTGCTCAACTGTTTTTCTCTTAGGACTTTCTTCTGGTTAGCTTTGTGTCAGTGCTAGTCCTCAAGGCACCTTTTAGGTCCTCAACTTATCATCTAGTAAGTGTGCTTCTATTTTCATAAATTGCCCTTTGCTACAGCAGTCTTGGAACCACCAAGAGAGAGGTCCTAAAACATACTGAACTGTATTTCCAGAGAGCTGGAAAGAGCCGTGGCCAAAGAACTCATTGAGAAGTAACAAAGTGGGGACTAGTGAGAGACAGAGGGAAGGAGAAAAAGAAATCTCATTTTCTGCAAATAACAGAGGCACAATCTTTTCTAGTATTTAAACAGGGCACACAAAACACAAGGTGCTATATTGCCTTCCACCTTCTGTAATACGAATAATTAGATTCTCAGCTAGGATGTGGCGAGAAGTACATCTCCGACACCAGTGATGATCCCATCAATTCAATGTACAAATCAGCATCCACAACCTCTGCAGCTACCAGAATGAGGGTGAATCGCTCCAGCTACAGATACCCCTTCAGCCTCATAACAGACTAATCAAGTCAACGTATGGCCCTGACAGAAGAGTCAAAAAAAAAAAAAAAATCTTCGTGGTGTGTGCTGCAGCGTGCAGTCAAGCTGGTGTGTGCCCAGGGGTATGAGATGGGCTCATGGTACTTTTGGCACACACTGCCTGCCCCAGCTGTCCCAGTTTCCTGAGCTCTGTTTCTGCACAGAGACAAGTGGGGCTCCTGAGGACAGAACAGGACAACACTGGAAGTCATTATCTTGGATAAAACCAAAGCAACACCCCTTAAATGTTGTATTTTAACAACAACCCCCATTGAAACAAGCTTCAAAGTAATTATCGGGGGCGGGGGGGAGGGGAAGGAACCCAACCCTAATGTAAACCCCCAACCCTAACAGCTTAGGAAGAGACAAGATGACAATACACCAGGAAGACTGCAAGCCAACAAAGACAGCATGTCCCTTCTGCTCCTGAGAGACTTGGACACATTTGGCCTAGCTGTGTTGACCTCCTGTATTCAGAGAGCCAATAAAAACATTATTTCACCTAGTTACTGCTGGTTGCTTAAACTTCCCATAAAAAGTTCTGTCCTTATTTCAGAGCAGGCTGTGATCGCTCTCGGGGGACCCTGAAGTTAAGCAAGGGTGCTATGGCTTCCACACCCAAACCCCGGACTGGAAATGCCACCAGGCAGAGCAACAGCTCTCCCACCGGCAGAAAAGATATGTCAGGAGGTTGCATAAAAGCCATGACTGAGAGCGAACCCCCCTCTCTGGGACAAACCCTGGACGTGTCGCTAACTTTTACTTTAAAATGAAAAAGGCACTAAGACAAAGAAATAGACACTGCTATTTACCGAAAAAATCACTTGAACACAGGAAAACAGTAAAATTCTAGCAGATTTTTGAAATGCATGTACATTTCAATGAATATTCCCTTTTTTCTAACGTCACCACTGAAACTGAAACCCACTCCTGCATTCTTTCCATGTGGAAATAGCGTTTCTCTAGTGCAATTAATAAATTAAATAAAAACAAATATGCAGCTATGAACCCAGAGGACTCAGTTTTCTGGCCAAATAAATTGGTGCAGTTTCAGTGAAGTCAGATTACTTAAATCTACAAAGAAGAATCCAAACTTAAACATTCCACCACAAACATGCCACAATTTTTCATAAGAAAGGAAAGTGATTAAATGGCAAAAACCAGAGCATCTAAATAAAATGTCCATTTACCACCATTGAACTTGTCATGCTCACTACTGTTTAATATCAGTACTTTTAAGAACACTTCTTCCTTTGTGGTCTCCTGAAATTCATTGTTATCCTGTTTTTGTGACATTTCCCATTTAAGTTAGTTTACACTTCCTCTAGGAACAGAAGAGGCAGTCAGATCACCTGCTGTTCTGAGATGTCTACAGTACTTGAGCACAATGGGGTAAAACCAGGACAGAAAGTTAGCCCAATTCTGCATTTCCTGGCTTTGTATTTTTAGTGGGACCTTTCACATAATTTTAATATCCGCACAGCTACCTGCTCTCAGAAAAACACACGTGCACATACACATACTCTGTACGTGTTCAAGAAGAAACTCCACGACTAAAAGCTAGGATTATGTGTGTCAGTGTTGGTTTTGAATGCACAATGATACAGTTTCATGAAACACCTCTAAATTAATTACATATTGTAATTTTTTTCCTAATAGTATTGCCCCTTGTGCAAGACTACTGTCTTGGGAGAAACGAAGTAAGCAGGCATCCTATAGAGTCTGAAGCTAAGGAAAGATAAAGAACAGCAGAAAAAGAAATTATGGATTCACAGTTCAGTCTGATTAATGCTGCTATGGAAAAAATGAATAAAAAGCCTGTTTTCTTCTGCAAATTCTGAAAAGGTGTTTACAAAGTCACTTAAATCAAGGTTCTCATTAAGTCACTGCCACATATTCCTCTGTGTGCTTGGCTACCAAGCCATCAGATGCAAATAAAGGGGAGTTTTATTCTGAACATCAACCAATCAATGCAAACCTTTTTTTTTTTCATGCCTTAATTTCTCACCCAAAAAATGGGGATAAAATGTACATGTTCTACAGGAATTTGAGAAAGTTAAGTATCTTGATATTTGTAGAGCAATGAGAGAGAAGTACCCTGGAAGAGTCAAAAAGGGATGAAGTCACTCTCAGTGCAAAGCTTGAAGAGTGGTCGTGAAAAGGGCACAGAGTAAATCTGCTCTCAAAGAACTCCTTTCTTGCTCTCTGTCCCCCAGAGACTGAAAATCTCATCATTCAGGTGAGAACTCTCCATCCTGTGCAAGGAATAAGCAAGAGAGAACCTGTGGGGGGGGAAAACCAAGAGTGCAAACAAGGGCTTTATCAGAACACATAGGCTCAAGTTTAAGTTTGGGGAGGCACCCCTTGTTCAGTCATTACAAAATTTTTGAACTAATCAAGTTTGAAATGTTCCTTTTTTCCCCCCTTTTATAGTTTTCAGGATGTGTTCATATTTACCTCATTTCTTACACCCATGCTACTGTCTTTGGATGGTGAGGAAGACTGTAATTGTGGTGGCCACCGAATTCTTAAAATTTCTGCTCCAATTCCAAAACTAGACAAAACAGAATTTTAAAGTTTCCCAATGCACAC